>BMAO01034211.1:0-127648 GCA_019973975.1 Trichonephila clavata
TTAATACTAAAATTACATTGACGTCATTGATAAATTAATGCACGTTATAATCACTCGTATCCACCGTTCAATTAAAATGGAGCCTGCTTCTGTAAGTAGGCATAACAGGAAGCAAGTATTAAATAATTTATATGGTGATCTAAGAAATGAGAAACCTAAAGCCCCTAAATTTAAAATTGGCGAATGTTGTGCGCATTAATAAGCAAAACTTCTCTTTGAAAAAGGATATGAACAAAACTGGAGTCGAGAACTTTCGCAGTTTATGAAATCGTGCAAAGAATTCCGATCGTTTATAGATTAAGAGATTTACAAGGTGAAGAGATTAAAGGTACTTATTATGAAGCAGAATTACAAAAAGTTGTCGACTCTGGTTTCTATCCTGTAGAGAACGTCATCAAACAAAGAAAAAGACGAGGAATCACTGAATATTTTGTTAAATTTTTAGGTTATCCTGAAAAGTTTAATGATTGGGTGACTGATATTCAAAAAGTATAAATAGTTAAATTTTTTCTTACGGACTCATTTTCAAAATGTCTTTCTACGTAACATTACCTTCTGATAGCTCTATGCATTTCTTTCCAGAAAACAAAATATCTCATTTCAAAACTCAGTTACCCTCCCCCGTTTATTTAAATGGTGAATGGGAAGGGGATTGTCTGAAATCATCTACCCTCATTCTTGGCTTAACGTAAATGAAACTAACAATTATTTTCGATACAAAGTGGGTGACGGTAATATTTCTTCAACCGTTAAGCAAACAATTGATGTGGGGTGTTATGAAACAATGTTTGATATTATATCAGCCATACAGCTTGCTTTACCAAAAAATCCTAGTCGGTTCACAATAACTTACAATAAAGCATCGAAACGGTGAAAATGAATGCGATTCGAGGTAGCAGTCTTCATTTAGAGAACTTAGGAGAATTGTTAGGGTTCAAACGCAATGCAATCATAACGGGTAATATGAAAAGCGAATTCGTTGCTGATGCATGGTCTAATTTTTCGGTTTTTTACGTTTACTCGATCTAATTTCACCTCAAATTGTGGGAGATACACAAGCTCCTTTATTACGAATCGTTCGAACTAAAGGTGAAGACGGGGAAACGATTAGTCAATATTATGATAGACCTCAATACTTACCTTTAGTGAGACACTCGTTTCAGACGATTCAAGCTGAACTGAGACTCAATTCAGGTGATTTTGTTCCCTTTGAAAGAGGTAAAGTGATCATAGTGCTTCATTTTCGCATGAGACAAATACTATAAATAAAGCAGTGCTTTTCTCATACCCTCATTTGAAGATAAAAGCGCCAAGATGAGCTTACCATACGTTTGCTGTACTAAAAGATTTGAGGACCATTATGCAGGTCAGATCGGCTCGGGTCTGACTCATTACAAGGGCATTAGTTTTCAAAAGGTTATGGAATCGGAGGAATATTTCGCCGATTGTTTAGAGCGGCCTTACCTTTTTTAGTAAAAGGAGGTAAAACTATTGGAAAAGAAGTATTAAGGACAGGGAGTCGTGTTGCCTCTGATGTATTGTCAGGAGAAAAATTTAAAGAAGCCGTAAAAACAAGAAGCAGAGAAAGTGGGAAAAAATTAGCTCAGAAAGCTATTGATAGAGTTCAATCTATGGTGGGGAAAGGACAGTATAAAAGAAAGTGTAAGAAACAGAAAAAATTCATTTCATCCAAAGCACGTAAAGTGAGTGTACGCGATATTTTCGATTCGTAAAAATGGCATTTATTCTCAAAGATTCTCCTGAATGTGTTAAATCTGAATTGGAACTTTTCAACTTACCCGGTACTCAAACAGTTATTCAAGATGGGCAGTGGAAACAATTTCACCCTCTTTCTAACGTTTTCGATAACGCACCTGTAGAATTTCACATTTCTGGAAGTGCAGAAGATTACATAGATCTCAGTCAAACACAATTATATGTAAAAGCGAAAATAGTAAAAGTGGACAATACACCTATTACTAAAGATGATACTATAGGACCTGTGAATTTATTTCTACATTCATTATTTTCTCAAGTAGATGTATCCTTAAATGATCGCGTGGTTTCCAATTCCAGTAATACATATCCCTACCAATCTTATATTGAAACTCTCTTAAACCATGGATACGACAGCAAAACTTCCCAATTAACGGCTGAACTATTTTACAAGGATTCTGATGATGGTCTCAAGAAAAGAACTGAATTTTTTAAAGAAAGTGCAACTGTAGACATGATTGGTTGCATACATTCAGATTTATTTCATCAAGATCGTCTTTTACTCAATTTAGTGGATTTAAAAATAAAATTAATACGAAGCAAACCCGAATTTTGTTTGCAAGGATCTGTAGGATTTAAAGTTGTTTTGGATCATGTTTCTTTATTCATACGAAAAGTTCGCGTGAATCCTGGAGTTATTCTTGGTCATGCGAAAGCGCTGGAAAAAACAAGTGCAAAATATCCCATTAACCGAGTTCTGTGCAAAGTGTATTCGATTCCTAAAGGAAGCATGTCTTTTATTCAAGATAACATATTTTCAGGCCAAATGCCGAAAAAAGTTTTTGTAGGATGTGTTGATAATGAAGCTTTTCACGGCGCATTTTCAAAATCTCCCTATGAGTTTAAACATTTTAATTTAAATTTTGTTGGAGTGTATGTGGATGGACAACCGGTGCCTCACAATCCATTAGAACTCGATTTTTCTAAAGATCAATACATACGTGCCTATCAAACTCTATTCGTTGGGACAGATCGAATGGGTCAAGACAGAGGTATATTTATTTCTAGAAAAGAATATAAAGATTCAAATACATTATTTGGATTTAACCTCTCACCAGATTTATGTTCCTCAGGAGAACATTTAAGTTTGATAAAACATAGCAATTTGCGATTAGAACTAAAATTCAGCAAATCTTTAGAACAAACCGTATGTGTTATCGTTTTCGCCGAGTTTGAAAATTTAATCGAAATAAACAAATCGAGAAATATCTTGTATGATTTCGGAAATTAAAGAATGGATGGAATGCAACTGTTTACAGTCTTATCTCAAGAGAAGGCCACGTCCCCCTATTTCCAAGGTGTTTATTCTAGAGATACAATCCCTCCTCTGCAAGAAAACATGTGTGCTATTGTAAATTCTGACGACTCATCGCAGCCTGGAACCCACTGGTTAGCATTATTTGTGAATGATAAAAGAGAATTAGAATTTTATGACTCGTTTGGACAACCTCCTGCATTCTATAACATTAGTACTACTACCTATTTAGATGTATTATGGAATTCCAAAGTGTTTCAATCACCAACATCCAATGTTTGTGGACAATACTGTATTTACTTTTTATTCAAACGCAGCCAAGGCTATTCTATGCATTATATTTTAAATCAATTGTATATAAATGATTTTATTATGTATCAATTTGTAAAGAAGCGATATGGTGTAAGATTTGTGTTTAGAAAATAAAAAAATAAAAAAAAAATGGAATGAAACTAAATATTTGTGTCTTTTATTTTTTTTTTCTATTATATTCTTTTATTTTTCCCTAAAAAAATTACTATTTTTTTTCTATGATAAATTTTTTTTTTCTCAAAAAAAAATTAATATAATTTTTATAATAATTTTCCCCTTAAAAAATTAATATTTTTTTCTATGATAAAATATTTTTGTTCCCTAAAAAAATTAATTTTTTTTTCTATGATAAATTTTTTTTCTCAAAAAATTAATATAATTTTATTTAATTATCATCTATTTGAAACTTTTAAATTTTATTAAATAAGTATATTTTCACCTGCAAAAGAAAACTGTTCAAATCATAAAGAGACATTTTTTTTTAAATCAAATTATTATCATTTATTTCAAAGTTTCAACCATGCATTTCTGCGAGCATACATTATTGGTTTTTTGATAATTTTGTTATTCTTATACAATTTTTTATTTACATCTAGATGTTTCGGTAAATTTACATCATTCAAAGCACTTAAAAATACATATCTTCCTTCAGGTGCCGATTTTCGGTTCCGTAGAAAATCATTTACGAGGAATACAATATTACTTCCTGGAATAACAGTATTTTTGTAAATAATTTCACCATCAGAATTCCAACTGAAAGATTCTTGAAGCTTTAAAAACTGGAAAATATCTTTTTCTTTTTCTTTATACCTAGGTGGAACAATTCTAAAAATTTTATCCTCTAACACTCCTTTTTCTGTCTTCACATTCTGCCCTTTCTCTGTCTTCACTATTGAATCTTTTATATTTTCGTTTAATGATTCCATTTCTTGATTTTCCGATACAGATGTTTCAGTTGGAATTGATTCGGACTCTTTTCGATTTTCAACAGAAAAATGTGTATATTTTTGTAAAACTTGTAGATAGAGTATTGCTTTTTCTTCTTCAGTTAAATCCTTATTATGGGGAATGTTTTTCATACGTTGATCAAGTTCCGATAAGTGTTCCGCTACTTGAGCTCTTTCTTCGGGTACCAGTACAAATTTTTTGCTAAATTCCATTTTGAATTAAAGAGCTGATAACGGAAATAGCTGCTGGTAATAAAATAGATAGGAATCCTTCTCCTTTTTGAATTAAAATTTTCTTTTTCTCGTAAAGAGGTGTTTTTTTGTTAGAAAGCTTTCTTAAGCTTTCTTTATAGGGAGATAAGCGATTTTTTTTAATTTTAGTCAACGATATGTTACCACATAAAACATTCAGCACGCACTCACACAAAGTTTT
Organism: Trichonephila clavata; assembly: GCA_019973975.1. NCBI lineage: Eukaryota > Metazoa > Arthropoda > Arachnida > Araneae > Nephilidae > Trichonephila > Trichonephila clavata. The sequence goes on from BMAO01034211.1 coordinate 4,724, forward strand.
TATTTCTTTCTTTGAACACTTTTTCAAAATAGATTTTGAGTTTTTTGTTTTCGAAATTAATTTTAAGAGCTCTAAAGTTTGTTCAGAACACACTGGCATCTTGCGAGCTAATGAATATTCATCGAACAATTTGAATCTATTTATTTGTTTCAAAGTAATGGGTTATCGAGGTTGATATACATAAAAAACATCTCCAGGAAACATACCTGTGCGCACACGCAAGGATTCATCAGTTTCGGGTTTTAAATCAATAAGTAAGTATCCGTACGGCTTTGATGTGGTATCTGTGTAACATTCTTGAAAAAATTTCACTTTACGAGGATATAATTGGCGCCCTAAATGTGTAATTTGGGATTGATCTCTTCGATTCTTAAATAATACAAGATAATGAGCGTTTAAGGAAATTTCTCTAATTTCTTTCCCTTTATGAAAAATATTCTGTACCACAAAAATTATACTCAAATTTCTGTGATGTGGATATTTTACAAATAATTTTGTTAATTGGGGATCATTCCCTAACTCGCCCATAAGATCATCTATAACAATTAACGCATCCGAATACTGGTTCACATTAGATGGAATACCTTCATGAAAGGAAATATTCGACATTTCTTCATATAACTTTTGATAAACCCCATAACACCAAACTATTTTTTTAGGAAAAGGTTTAATCATTTTATTTTCAATTAATTTTTTTAACGAACTGACCGTGGTTTTCATTGTTTCGTCTCGACGTCAGTGGGTCTGTGGTTTGAATGGGCAGGACGAAACCCCCTGCTGATCTATTCACATACCCTGTCTGACTTTGTAGACTGACGCCTCGGAAAACGGCGGGTGGTAAGTGGTCGGAGCGTGACGTGTGCAGATTTCCACTGCGCCAACCAATGAGAAGTGATGAGGGGCGTGTACTATCCACCCCCCCAGGAGTTTAAAAGGAGACCGCGAATATAACATGTTTCAAATAGCCCATTCGCTCCGTCGAATATATGTACAGTGCCTGATCGTCACAGAGTAGCAGAACACAAAATTTGTTTGAAGATTTAGTAGTGAGTAGCAACGTTCTAAAATTTCTACGGCTTCATTATGTCTACTTGCAATATTTGTGGAAAAAACTTCGTTCGGCAAAGGGATTTAAAACGACACATTGACTCTGTGCATTCAACAGAGAAAATTGTATGTGAGTTTTGTGATACATCCTTTACCCGTAAAGACAACTTATTGAATCATTTGAAAAATAAAAGCTGCGAAAGAAAGTTGGAGAATGAAGCGGGAAAAAGAAAGAGAGTGGATTTGTCTGTTTCAAATAGGAAAAAGAAAACACAGTTGTCCACATCTGCTGAAAACTCTACGGCTGTTCCTGAAAACTCTACGACTTCCCCAGAACATTCTGCTGCTGTTCCTGAAAATATCTCCTTACCACCAAAAGAAAGAGAGAGTGCTTTTCAAAAAGCTTATAAAACATTTGATCTCCATAATAACGATAGTTCACTGGGGATAAAAGAGTTTCTACTCTTGAGAAAAGAAGAGACACTCTTAATTTTTCACAATGAACTCAAAACTTACAAATCCTTGAAAGTGAGTAAATGGGTTCATTGCATTTACTCGAAAGCGACAGATGCCGGAAAAATGATAAAAAACGTTGAATTTAAAACGCCGAATAATGAAGTATTACAAGGAACTAATCTCGCCAGCCTTTATGACAACATGTCTGAGAAAATAGTGAAAGAAAGTGAGGATTTCGAGGGTAAAGACTCGGGCTGGACACTGGACGAAATCTTAAGACTCGAAATCCGCACAAACCGTTATTCTCCATTCAGAGGTTCATCATCCTTCATCGAGGTGCCGAAGCAGATCGCTGAAACTAAGGCAATCATCAGTGTCATCAATAATGAGGACTCTCAGTGCTTCATGTGGTCTATTCTCGCAGCTCTTTACCCCAACACCAGCAACCTCAACAAAACGTCAAGTTATGTCCCCCACATAAATAAGTTGAACTTTGATGGAATATCCTTTCCAACACCGCTTAACGAGGTGAAAAAATTTTCAAAAATGAACGATATAGGAATAAATATTTATTCTTTTGAAGAAGATTTAAAAATATTTCCTCTCCACATCAGTGATATAGTGTGTGATAAACATATAGATTTGCTTTACGTAAAAAATGGAGAGTTTGGACATTATTGTTTCATTAAAAGCTTATCTCGACTTGTTTCCAAACAACTCTCAAAACATCAACATAAAACATTTATATGTAAAAGATGTTTAAGTGCTTTGCAAACAGGATACAAACTTCTTCAGCACAATGAGATGTGTATACATAAAAGTCCTGCAAGAGTAGTAATGCCGTCAGAAAAATGCCGTTTTTAAAATTTTAAAATTTTCAACATTGTTTAAAAATACCCTTTGTTGTATATGCGGATTTCGAGTGTGTAACTAGGAAAACTGATACTTGTGGTCCTAATCCAAACTTTTCATTTACTAATATTTATGAAAAACATGTCCCGATAGGTTTTTGTTATTTTATCAGTTATCAAGGGGGGTATTATAAAGATCCAGTAGTATATAGAGGTATTGATGCCCCAAAAATTTTTATTGAAAAGTTAGAAAAAGATGCAATAGAAATGGATAATATTTATAAAAAACTAAAACCATTATTACCTCTTACTGAATCAGAAAAGCAATTGTATGATAATGCTAAAAATTGTTATGTTTGTGATCAAACCTTTCGCGAAAACAATATCAAGGTTAGGGATCATAACCATGTGACTCAAAAATTTAATGGCCCTTGTTGTAATAGTTGTAATTTAGCAATGAAAACCCCTAAATTTTTGCCTGTTTTCTTCCATAATCTTTCTGGGTATGACGCCCATATTTTTATTAAGGAGTTAGGATATGATAAAAAACAAATTAATTTAATTCCGAACACCGAAGAAAAATATATTTCCTTCAGTAAAAATATTTCAAATGATTTTCAGTTAAGGTTTTTAGATTCTTTCAAGTTCATGTCTTCTAGTTTGGAAAATTTGATAAAAACACTAAAAAAAGATGAATTTAAATATATGAAACATCATTTTGATTCAGAAAAAATAGATTTACTTTTAAGAAAAGGAGTTTTTCCGTATGATTATTTTGATAGTTTTGAAAAGTGTAAAGATTCTTGTTTACCACCTATTAGCAAATTTTACAATAAACTAAATGAGGAGCCTATAAGTGTAGAGGATTATAATCATGCATGTAAAGTATTTAATGAATTTCATTTAAATAATCTTGGTGAATACTGTGATCTATATGTAAAAACAGATGTCCTATTGTTAACAGATCTCTTTGAAAACTTTCGGAAAATATGCATGCAAACTTATAAACTTGACCCCTGTTGGTATTTTACCACCCCAGCTTTATCATGGGATGCTATGTTATTACATACTAAAGTAGCTATCGAACTGTTCACTGATTACGACATGCTTCTTTTTATAGAAAAGGGTGTAAGAGGAGGTATAAGTCAGTGCTGCAATCGTTATGCTATAGCTAACAACAAATATATGTCTAATTTTAACCCAGATGATGAGATAAAATATTTAATGTACCTTGACGCAAATAATTTGTACGGTTATGCAATGAGTAAATATCTACCCTTAAAAGATTTTGTTTGGAGTGATAACAATTTAACCGAACAGGATATTTTAAATTTATCAGATGAATCCGATGTAGGTTACATCTTGGAAGTAGATCTTGAATATCCCTCCGATTTGCATGACAAACATTCAGACTTTCCCCTTGCCCCTGAAAATAAGCCCCCACCTAATTGTAAAGAACCTAGACTTTTAACTACTTTGGAATCCAAAACAAAATATGTTCTCCATTATTCTAATTTAAAGCTATATTTAAAATTAGGATTAGTCTTGAAAAAAACTCATCGAGTTTTAAAATTTTTTCAATCTCCTTGGCTTAAAAATTACATAGATTAAAATACTAAATTAAGAATTAAAGCTGTAAATGACTTTCAGAAGGATTATTACAAACTAATGAATAACAGCATATTCGGGAAAACGATGGAAAATGTAAGAAGAAGAGTAGATATACGTTTATGCTCAACAGAAGAGCAGGCTCGAAAGTTAATAGCGAAATCAAATTTTAATCGACGCACAATATTTTCTGAAAACTTAATGGCCGTCCATCTAAAAAAAACCCAAATCAAATTTTTGAAACCAATACAGGTAGGAATGGTAATTTTAGACTTATCAAAAGTTCTAATGTATTCTTTTCACTATGAGTACATGAAGCACCGTTACGACTCGAAAGTAAGGCTCATGTATACAGACACCGATTCCTTTATCTATGAAATAAAAACTGATGATTTTTACAGTGACATGAAAAATGATATTAACTTATATGATACTTCAGATTATTATAAAAACAACATTTACAATTTACCTCTAGTGAACAAAAAAGTCATCGGGAAAATGAAGGATGAGAACAAGGGAAATATTATGACAGAATATGTAGGATTAAAATCGAAAATGTATGCCTACAAAACAAACCATAAGATTGAAAAGCGGTTAAAAGGAATTAAAAAACAAACTATAAAAAATAAAATAACATTTGAGGACTTTTTAATCAAAAATTAAAATATGTTGACATGAACTTAATTAGATCCAAATTTCATTCAATACACTCCATAAAGCAAAACAAACTTGCTCTGTCCTATAAAGATGACAAAAGGTTTATTAATGATGATGGCATTACTACGCTTGCCCATGGACATTGGTCATTGATGAATTTAGACCTATTCGATGAGCAGTAAGACATAAAATCCAATGATGACACAATAATGTGATTTTTGTAATGTAAATAAAAGATTGTAATGTGAAATGGAATGCTGCTTTTGTAAATAAACAACTTACTTTGTATCTTTTTGTGTAATCCTTATACTGAAATCAATTTTATAATTTGTTGTTCTCCTGTAATGTATATATATATATATATATATACAATTGTAATGTAAAACGCAATACAAGATGTTGATTTCTGAATAAACAATTTACTTTGTATCTTTGCTGTGTATGCGTAATCATTATACCGAATTAAAATTTACAATTTGTTACTAAAACAATGTATAATAAATATTTTTTTTTATTTCTATTCAATTAAAAAATATTTTAACTAAATGGTTATTGCAATGAATAGTTATACAATTTATATTCTTTGGAAAAGGCAAAGAGTTTGCTTTAAGCACATAAACATAAAAAATTTTCCTTTCTTTTATACAAAATATATTTAAAATATCACTTATGCTTAACATACTAAGATAATTTGTTTGAAAGATGTATACTGATATTTATCTTTTAAAATGAAACTATTTCAACATAAATTAAACTAGAAAGCAGTATGAATAAAATTAACAATATAACCATATTTATAAAAAAAAAATTATTCATTTTGCGTCAGATTTATAAAAATAAACTTTTTTAAAGCCAACAATGTATCCATCCGCTCTAAGCATTGAGATAATTTCTGACGTAGAATTCAGTCGCCGTCTTGTAGAATCAAGATCAGACAAGCTAAGACAAGTTCAATCGTAAACCGTTCACACGCTGATTACGAGTATTCTACGTCACATTTTTTACTGTGTATGTGTAATCATTATACCGAATTAAAATTTACAAATTATTAAAATAATATAAATGAAATATTTTTTTTATTTCATTTTAATTAAGAAAATGTCGCCATCTGCTTCGCCTGCAAAATTAAATTCATGAGATTATATAAACCTAAGTTTTCTTCAGGTCTGCATGCCTTCATAGGACAATGGTTAGCGTAACTGAAAAACTATTGTCCTATGGAGACATTTTGTTCTGGGTCTGTGAGTTTGAATCTGGATTTATTATTATTTTTTTTTTATTTGAGCGTTATTTTTTCAATCATTTTAAAATCTAATAATTAGTATATAGTTTAACCAATAGGTGGCGCCATGAGCACTTTAAACATTTCAATAAACTTTTTTTACACATTTAAAAAACAACTCAACTTAGCAGCAGGAGGGAAACAACTCAACAGCAGGTGAAAACAACTCAACTCCCCCTATCAACTCGAAAACCAAAACCATAGCAGGAGGGAAACAACTCAACTCCACGCAGCATCCACAGGAGGAAAACAACTCAACTCTGCGCCTGCGCCTGCGCCTTTACCGCAGAATCGGCTTTTCTTACCTACTCCGCTATTACTAATACGGCGGCCTTGAGATTAATCCCAGATCAGATAATTTAGTGAATGGTTTTAAGTGACATTTCGATAATTACAACGCTCATTCAAATGTAAATGTACATGACGACTTAATTAGTAATATCTGAAACTTTAAATTATTGTTAAACTTCAGAAACCATTTCAAATCCCTTAGTAAAAAAATCGAAATAATTTTTCTTTAAAAAGAATCCAGTAGTAGAGGGGAAATGACTTATTTCAAGGTGATTTTCAAAGAACATTGAAACATATTACTGAACATCAAATAACTTCATTTGATAGATGTCCGAGTGAGTGAATATTAACGTCCCACTGTTCAGCTACACGGGGGCTTTTGGGGACGGTTCCCATAATTTTGAACCATAGTCAAGTGACGCAGATGACACCTGAGCTGGCACCCCCTCTCCTAACTACCACACCACACCAACGGGAGGACGTTTGAGCTCTCGACAGATTTAACGTGCATCGCTCCTCTACACGGCGGGTCTTCAGTGGTACTGTGATCGAACTCATGACACGCTAGCCACGATCCGATACCTAGACCACTTGGCTACATCGGCCACTTGATAGATGTCCGAGTCCAGATGGTAATTATTGACTCATAAATGTTTTTCAAATATTACAAATAATGGTAACAATAAAAAGATTTTTTCCTTCAAATTACTTTCCAAGATTTTTTTTGTGTGTGGAAGAATATTATTTAATTGAAGTTTCAAATTAAAAAACAAAAACAAAAATTCGTCAGAAGGTTTTGAAGACATTTGTCCTTTTTCCATCCCTCGTTAAACGAAATTCTGAATTTCTAAATCAGAATTTTCAAATAAGATTTCATTGACTGTATTTTATTCCATAATTATGTAATTCAATGGGTAAAATAAATTAAAAAGAAAAACTGTCACTCAAGTTTGCAATAATTATTCCGCAACAAACAGGGAAACAAATTCTTTTTTTTCCCCTTTGAATATGTGAATAAATGTTAGTCGTATTGCTGTTACTAATGCCACCTGCCTGACGATGTCAGATCGAGATCCATGAAATTCATCGTGGCAAAGGGCTAGATGTACGCCTGTCGTTATCCGTAGCTTTCAGTACCATACAGGTGACATTACGATTTAGCTCAGTTCCACCCCAATTTCGAGGAGGTCAAGGGCCTCCCACCTCTCTTCCACATCTATCAACCTCACGAGAGGACTTGCGGCTCGACAGCTATTTAGAGTACCCCCCTGCCGCAAAGGTACTTTACATTTACAAACATCCATGTCTTCTCAGGGATTCGAATCCAGGCCCTACGGCACAGCAGTCAGCGTCGCTAACCATTATACCGGTTGGGCGACTATGTTAGTTGTAACACTGTTCAGTTATCATGGGAAACTTCAAATAAACTTTTATATAAATTTTCTTAATTATTTTTAATTAAATTCTTACTCTATTAGCCTTTTTCGGATGTATTTTCGTTTTCTCTGTCCGTTAAGATATTGTCAAGTTTTCCTTTGGTTGAATCAAATATTTAATTCCATTTATGGATTAACCGTATATTATTATTTTTCTTCTAACCCCACCACTATATTTACAACTCTATTTACAATTATAAAGGACATAGGAAAACTGTCGGCATCTTCTTCGCCATGTGCCTGCCCGAGACCACGTTTTTTTCTTTTCTGTTGTTTACGCTCAATGGCCAAAAACCAGTTTCACAGCTATTCCACCAGTTCCTCTTCCTAATCTATAGTGTGTTACGTGCCAAGCCTCCAGTCAAGTTTTTACTGCGCTACAAGTCAAGTCTCCACACAGTCAAGCTTTTACAATATTTTCATGTTTTACTTCAGTAAATTTGTTAAAATATATTTTTTAAAGAAAAACTTCCTTAACTTAAAAATGAAATGGATATGAGAATGTCTACAGGGTACGGCGAAAAAACCCGGACAAACAATTTTTTAAACAACTTTATAAAAAATTAAGAAATTAACAAAATATAACAAATAATGATAAGAACACGCGTACTAATAAATAAATTTAATTTGTTTCAAAGTGACCGCCGTTTGCAGCAATGCAGAGGCGCAAACGCTTGCAGAAATTTTCAACAATGAGCCTCAAGTCTTTTATCTTTAATCTATCCCATTCCCGCAGAAACAATTGCTTTAGAGAGTCTAAAGTTTTGTATGGCTTAGTGCAGTCTCTGGACTCAAAAATAGACCATACACTGTAATGCATGAGATTGAGATCCGGCGAGTAGGGTAGCTATTCTTCACATGATATTATGTCTGGAAAATTTGCCTTCCACCACTCTTGCGTCTTTTTGGCCTTGTGAGCTGGTGCAGAGTCTTGTTGAAACGTCCACTTTGCATTTCCGAAATGCTTTTGGGCCTACGTTTGTACAACAGCTACAAGAATGTCCCTCTGGTACACTTTTTGATTGATTTTAACGCCCTCTTCCACAAAAATCAAAGGAGTTTTACCACTTGCGCAAATTCCGCCCCAGACCATGACCGACTTTGGATATTGGCGATATTCAACAATTGCCGAATGCTTGGAGCGTCCACAGACCAGATTCAATCGTTTTGGGAATTATGAACTTGTTGGACCGCAAAGAGCTTCTCATCAGTGAAAAGAAATCTCTCCTATCGCTGACTTGCGGCCCGTCTCAAAAGTTTTCGGCATCTTTAAAGCCGTACAAGTTTGTTTCTTTCATTGAGGAGCTGAAATTTTCGCAACTTGTAAGGCTTCAATCCAAGCTCCGTTTTTGCAATTCGTCTCACCGATCTGACACATATTCTCATGTCACGAGCGATTTTCTCATGGAAACCATCGGATTCCTCTGGACTCGCCTTTCGATGGCCTTACGATTCATTGAAGTGTTTATATGCGTTTTCGCCCGCTTCCTGGACGTCGACCATTATTGCCAAGCTCTTTGAAACGGCAAATTGCAACAAACACTATTTGCCGAGGTACAATAAGCAAATGAACGACTTCACACTTTCGTTTCCTTTGAGGAAACAACTCTAAAATAGCAGACCTTTTACTCGACATTATCAAAAACACATAAATTAAAGTACTTAAAAAATATTTTATTATTAAAGTGGTGGATGAAAAAACATGAAAATACCAATTAAAAGGAAATTTGTTAATTATTCTAGGAGGCAAGAAATTTGTCCGAGTTTTTTTTTTTTTTTTTTTTTGCCGCACCCTGTATTTAACTTTTGTGTACAGTTGATGCAATTTTAATTAGTAAAACATTTTTGGTACTACTTCGAAGAAAATGTTAAAAGTTTTGAACATGTTTCTACTTCTATTTTTATTCGCGTGTATGTGCGAGAGAGAGTTTCCATACATTCTTCAAATTTAGCTTTTTTGACGATTAAATAACTTTTGATGGATTCCATGTAGTACATGTCGAAAATAAAACCGAAAATCTCTTATAATGCCAAAGGAACAATATATATAATCTTTAATTTTTCGAACGTGCTTTCTTCACCTGTTTAAAGTCCCTCAATGTTAACATACAAATTCATAAATAAACACCATTCGTAAAGTTTGCTGTAGATTTTAAAAGGACAAGAAATATGGAAGCGAGTGAGATTTTCATTCCAGTCATTTTATACTTTTCCAGGACTTTTGAGCAATTATAAAAGCTTTTAGTCCTAGTTTAAAACACTCTATATAAAAGAGAAATGTCAATCTAAGATTAAAAAACAAACACAAACGTCATTCCATTGGGAAATCTTCGTCACTGACAAAACATAACAAGTATTACTCCATATCTTTAAAACAAGAGGTATCTGGAAACACACAATCTTTATCATTTTAGCAGCAAATACAAAGTTTTATTGCATGTCAGCTTCGACTTAGACCAGAAAGACTCTGAAAAACACATAATATCCATCGTTTTAGTTACTGTATTTAGACCTTTCGAAGCAAGAATGAAAAATAAACTTTCTCTTTTCTGGGAGAATATATATATATATCCTCCATCATTCTTTATTCCTGTTCTCATTCTAAATAAAAACAGAAAGAAAATGCTTCAGTTACTGCAGTTTTGCATCAGAGAGCAACTCAACTCAACTCATTTGCATATCAATCAAAGAGCTTTCGTCATTTTTTTTCCTCTCTGTCTTCTCGTTCAATTCTCTGCCATCGTTTGTTCTTATTCCTTTCTCAAGAGCAGTATAAAACTCGCAGTATAATATTTATAAAAACTGTTCTTTCTTCTTCTATTACTTTTTCTTTTTTTTTCTCTCTCGTGTATCACCCCTCTCCCTCTTTGCCTCCTGCTAGTAATCTGAAATGAAAGAAGGAATCGAGAGAAAAGAAGTTTTCGGGAAGATGAGGAATTTCAGCCTGGCCTCCTGGGATCGAGATTGGATGATCACTCTTCCTGCTTCTGGTGATCCCTGGGCTTGCAAGCGCAAGAGCTTTTGCGCTTTAAAACTTTTCCCCCTCTCTATTATGAACCCGCTCTTTCTTTTAATTCATACTTACGCTGCAAACCGACGATATTCACAAAAGAAAAAGGACCTAAACATTTTTTTATTATTATTATTTCTTATCTTTTTCTTTTTATATACTTTTTTTCCCTCTTCCTTTTTTTAACATTCTTTGCGACGTTACCTTTTTGGAAGATTTTAAACTCTATAAGGATTCGCTTGTCTCTTTCACTTCTTTTTAACGTCCATTACAATTTTTAATGTTTCTTAGAGTCTACTCTGCAACAAAAAAAGCAATATGTTGGAGTTTTTTTTTTCTTCTTTTTTCACTGAATACGGAAGTACTCTGGGACTTTTAAGCTCACAATAAGGGTGATTAAGTCTTTGTAATGTCGGTGTAGACTGGAACTGAGCATATCCCCTAAAGGATTACTTTAAAGAATTTTCTTGTCAGGTATTAAGGAATAAATTAATGACTTTTTTTGCGGTAAGTTTTGATTCAGGGGTGTTTTCAGTGAGAGAAATATCAGACTTAAGTATTATTAAAACCCCTTTTAATTTACATGCTAAAGCTTCCTTTGACATTCGTTCGCCTAATATGTGTAAAATAAAATATACCGTATTCACTCGAATATGAGTCACCCTTTTTTCCAATGTAAATGCAACTGAAAATCGGATGGGGCTTCGAATCGAAGGGAAAAAATTCTTTAGATGGAGCAATTAGAACAGGGGTGGGCAGACTTGCCCTGGGTACGGACTACTTCTAATATTTTCAAGTGGCGTAGGTGTAGTGAGCTAAAAGAAAGTATCCAATACAGTCGGACTTCCATTTTACGAACCTCTATTTTACGAATTTCTCTATTTAGCGAACATTTTCCTGGAACCAAGAACATTTTCCGATTTTCTTCGTAAAATTACCTTCAAATAGCGAAGTGCATTTTCTATTCAAGGAAATTTTCTCTTATGACTCGATTTTTGTCCTCCGTATCTTTTAAAATACCGTATTTACTCGAATCTAAGCCGCACTTTTATTCCCAATGTTAATGCTACTGAAAAGCTGACGTGGCTTCGAGTGGAAAGGGGGGGAGGGATTGGTTGGATGGAGTATTCAGAGCAATTACGGCTTCATGCATCTATTTAAAAGTTTATATAATACTGATAAAATAATTAATTATTCACTTCGTATTGATTTTCCGTATAAATTTATTTTAATTTCGTAAAATTGGATATCGATAAACCCTTGTAGACTATTTTTCAATTTTCACAAAATTAGCTTAGATTTGAATAAATACGATATTTCTGAACTTTCGTATGATGGAATTATTATGTCTTAGTGAAGGTGGTCACCCTAAAATGTCTTTGTGGTCCACCGGTCGATCGCGTTTGACTTATTGCCGACTTCGGAATTAAAACAATTGCAGGCCCATGTATGAATTTAAAAAATTATAATATTAACCGGTAAAATAACTAATTATTTACTTTTTATTAGTTCTCATTTTAAATTTATTTTAATTGCAGAACACGGTCACATCCACACGTGCACTCCTAAATATTGTGAGGTATTTTCATTTGACATCGCTCCAACAACTAATAGCGGTAAGAAAAACACCACTCCACCCAAGAGCCAGAATCCCGAATGAAATGCGAAGAAAAAGAGAACTTACTCTCCACCCCAACAAAATAGGAAGAACAGTCCGTCGGTTCACCAAGAAATATGGTTCTGTGTGTGTGTGTGTGTGTGTATGTGTGTGTGTGTGTGTGTGTGTGCGTGGTGCGTGCGTGCGTGTGTAACCTTTCTATTTAAATGTAAATACTGTAATTAATAGCTATGGACGTAAATAAGTATCAATTATTTAATATTTCTTAACTCTCACGCAACTATTAATTTTTCCAAAAGTCACAACGTGCACCCACCCTCCTATATAACGGTTCTTCAATGATGCTGAGTTTCAAACCCATGACTTGACAACACCGGCCACAAGTTCGAGACCATGACCACTCGGCTCCCTCGGCCATCCGTGTAAAAGAGCTATTGTAAGTTAGATCTATCAGGTCTCAAACTTGTAACGTGAAAGCTTAGCCTCATCCTCATCACATGATTATGATTCAAAATACTGAGGTCCATATTAACTAGTCCTTGCACTACTTCTTAGCACGCCGTTGATAAAAAAAAAAGAAGTCCTTGCTTCTTTTATGGCTTTTCTAAGGGCCAGAATTGACGCAGGCGCAGAGGTGAGAAAAAATGTGAATTTTCGATGAAACTTTGTCTATTTATTTATCAAGTAACATAATAGTTCACTGACTTAATTATACAATAATTAAAAGTCGATATACTTTTTTAAAAAATTCATTGTTGCAGCGTATTATTGTTGTTTGGATAAATAGAATATAATAAATAAAATTTAAATTAATAGAATATACAATTTTGGACAATAATATTATAATGCTTATCAATAATAGTAATTTTTAATGGATAATAACAAAAATAATAGGCTCCTATTATTAAAATTAAACATAATATATATGTATTCAAATTTCTATCATTCTCTAAGCTATATGTCAAACTAAAGACGATATATAATATCAAATATTATATTAAGTATTCTACAATAAGATTACTTATCCTATTGGTATTTTTCGTGGTCATGTGTAAGGAATTTATCGTCGTATGAAATACGAACCCTTTCTTGATCCTTGAGTGACCTTTAATCAAAAATGCTGTCGATCTCGGTATTGGTTCTATAAAACAATGTTATAGAAAGATTAATTTATGATTGAATTGATTAATCATAAAAGGGAACATCTAGACCTGGGGTCGGCAACCTTGAGGCTGAGGTGTACCAAACAAATGTACTAATATGATTCAGGGCGCCTACAGTGGAAAATATTTGACGAACTGAACGAGAAGAGAAAATGCGTGAGAGGCAAAGAGGAAAGACAGAATGTTTGAACTTTGATAAATTTGTTCAGTGCCACTGAAAATTGTACTACTTGCCAAATCTGGCATGTGTGGCATAGCTTGCAGACCCCTATTCTAGACTCATTGTTTATTAGAGTAGGAGATGTGTGATCATAAGCAGGGACGTCTTAAGGCATTGGCCAACTGACCCAGGATCTCACCCAAGGTGGGGACCTCGTTTCGTTCTTGAGTCAATCTTAATAAGATCATGATCATGATAATTTTAATGGTCAAATATTATTCCCATACATATTCTCCGAAAAACAGGGAATTTCAAACTATATTTCAACTCGTAAAAGTGTCATAACTGTATGATTATCTGAGGACCGTTGTCCATTTATAGACATAAGTCTAACACCATAAACAATCATTCAACTCGTTTAGATGAAAAGCGGTCGTCGTCGCACTGATTGTACCTATATTTGTGAGTCACGCACATTTATTTGTTTCAAGTTGCCGTTTGTATAAATATTTGATAATGTATGCTATGCCAGTGTTGCCCTACCTTATTATGGCCGCAGACCGGTCGACGTTTGCTAATTTTACCGCGGCCCGCTGAGGGAAGAGGACACATTGTGTTTATATTTTAGATTGTTTTGATTTAACAAGAGAGCAATTTCTTGAAAAAATGACTTTTAATTTCGCTACTGGATATAAAATCTATTAGGATTTTTTCTTCGGCAGTTGAGAGCCCTTCTGAAGTATTTTGAAATGGATCCCTAACCCACTCGTAACTTGCTATCAAGCTGTCCTCAGCAAAAAAAAATTTTAAATTCTTTGCCAACATGGTTTTTATTTAAATGATTTTCAATGGTTTTAAAAACAACATTCACATGTTCTTCAGATTTGTAAGTTTTCATACATAACACACAGGGGTTATTTGTTCTCCATTTACTTCAGTAATCGTGTGACGAGGCTATCCACGTGAATTTCTAAACTAATCCTCTTGGGTTACTTTGGAGCCAGCATTTATTCTATTTCACAGCCTCTTCGGGAAAAACACGAGATAGTTATATGCTAATTAATTCGACTATATAAAGTCTAGATTTCGTAAATGTTAGAGTGAGAGAGAGAGAAGGAATTGCCAAACTACATGTAAGTATCGTCTACTGGTCACTTCAACGAGCTTAGCGCGGATTTGATAGTATTTGATATATTTAAAGTAAAGTACTAGATTAATAATTAAAGGAATCAAAGGAATTAGATTTAGTACCGACCTGAAGTTAGCAAGAGTTCGTCTCCTTGTCAATTCTGATAGTTGAGATTACTTAGACGGGAATATTAAATTTGGATGTTAGATTTGAGTATCGGATTTGAGTATTAGGATTAATCTAGATATTAGGCAATCACTTCGAGGTTTCCATTTATAAATTGAACTTGTGTTTGTTATTTGTGTTTTGTCTGTCCTCAATAAATAATTGTTGTTATGGCTTTTGTTGGTGATGATATGTTTCCTCCTACACTTAGAGGCGCGTCGGGCGATGTGAACTCAGTCCAAAATAGGACTGGGACACGACAATAGTAAATCCAAAATTTAAGTATTCTTCAAAATATTTTCTTGATTTAATTTTTTGAACTATGCCCGTCTGTGTACTTGTTGATACTTTATTATCGTCGAATGTTCACTTACGACTTAAAAGTGTATCTATGACTTTGTTTTAATCTACTGCCGTAAATATTTATAATGTGAATTTTAACTAACGCGCGCGCGTGCAAATTATAAAATGCAGATTCAAGATAGATTTAGTAGCTATAGAAAGTATCGATTTGACAAAAATTGACTGGAATAGAACAAGGTACAGCATTTTTACACGTTTTGCGCAGACGTCTGATAGGTTGCCCAGACTCACGCAAACGTTCGCGAGAATGCTAGATGTGATGGATATGATAGAGAGCAACAGATTAGACCAGGGGTGGTCAACCCTTTTTACATACATATGTCAACCTTTTCGCATACATATGTTAGCTATTTCACGCAAGCCGCAACATAAGGATTGATGGAGGGGGGGGGGAGAAATGCTTTAAGTTCAAGATAACTTAGAATCTTTATAATGTGGAAATTGATCAAAATATTATAACTCCTATTTTGTTTCTTTTAATTAATATTTTTTATATTTTTTATTTTTGTCACTGAAATTTTTCTTGATGGGAGTCATTTAAGACAATTCTTTCACAATTTCTGCATCAATAAATAATTTCATATGATAACCAATGATATAACAAATTTCATAGGGTGCCTTTGTTATCGCTGAGACATTACCACTGACAAATATTATTTTGCTGTTGTAAAGCCTATTTATCATCTCTTGAAAGAGATCTTCGAGTAAAGGTGTCATTGAAAAATTCCTGTTTATTGGTATTTTTTTAAATACTTTCGTGACAAATCAAACAATTACTGAACCATGCTTGTATTTCACTACAAAATAGTCAATTTCCCAATCGTCATGAAACAGTCTATTTTCTTCGAATATTTTTCACTTGCATGACATGAAAATTAAAAATTAGTTCCACTCATAAAATGGTCGGTACTCCACTGTTATATGTTATCACAAATCAATATATATATATATATATATATATATATATATATATATCAATTCGCACCATACGACATCGACAGCAAAAAGCAAAATTGATATATTTGATTTTTAACAAAGAATTTCCCAACAAATTTTCATAAATAAATAAATGAATTTCTCAGAGCAATGTGTTATGACTGGGCTACTTAAAAAGGACCGGTAGGCCGTAGGTTGAGCATCGCTGGACTAGACTATTTTTCTAATGACATTTGTACTTTTAGGAATGGATACAGGAGGAAATAAATCTTTAATTAAATATAATTTTGCAATCTGCTCCAATTTAAAAATTAGAGAAAGAAAAACAAACTAATAACTTTCCTATTATTTAAAAGTAATTTACTAAAATTATATATATTACTTTAAAGTAACGTATGCATAGTTTAAAATGTATCTTGTTAATTTGTACGGTTTTAATTAAGATGGTATTGTAGCTTTAGCGTCAAAGTGCATTATTATTGCATTCAATACATTATGATTGTATAAGGGGGGGGGTGATAAACATTATGATTAAAAATTGGGTCGCCAGTATTGAAAGTTTGAGAAGCGCTGGTATACGGACTTCGGTAAAAGCTCACTTAAATAAAGCAATTATCAGATTCATATAGTAAATGTATACATGCGTATCTAAAGTACATATGATAATTAAATGTTTAAAAACTCTGATTCTAGTTATTCTATTGTAATTCAGAAAAAATTTAAAAATTTAAAAACCACTTAGTATTTTTTGTCTCATTGTCTTTTCCCCTCCGCTTCAACTTTTTGTCTTTCGCCCTCTTTCCAATTTATCAAAAAAAATAAACTCAAACAAATAACAGAGACGCAGAAACCAAACGGCTCAGCGTTGCCGAACCAATTTATCAACCCCACATCGCGATGCCCCTAAGAGACAGTGGAGTAATTACCCTATCATTAAAAACCAACCCTCTTTTTTTTGCAGAAAAACAGACTGCGGCAGTTTTGAACCCTTTCCGAATTAAAGAGCGGAAATAAAAAGGCACTTTTCCCTCTCTGTGTCTCTTTTTATCCCTATTTCCAGTGACTTTTTATATTTCCACTTAAACTGCGGCATCTAAAAAGAGACAAATATTCTGTCCAAAACAAGAACTTGGTTGGGTACTTCATAATCAAATGAAGTTTTTGTCTTTCATGAATTCTTTAGGCTTCGTTGAGTAAACGAATGGGAGGGAGGAAAAGGGCGTTGTTTTGTGTTTCTTCGGATGGAATGCAACGTCAGGGGGTCCCGGACCAACTTCCTGTTTCATTAATAAGACTGGGATGCGGGAGAGAGCGATAGGATCTCTTTTTATTTGATTAAGGAATCGCTCGCCAAAACGCAGCCAAATTCTCGCTAATTTGCATACTTGAAATGATAACCTATCATTCTTGTGAAACGACTCCACAAAAAAAGTTATTTTATTACAAAAAATATACCAAGAGAAGCGGATGTTTTATTAAAATAACTGAAGCGTGACCACAGAGGTTTTAAAAGCTAATTTTGGTAAAAGACAAAGAAATTTTATACATAAAAAGTACTTATATTTATAACTTCACATTGCTACACAGAAGAGCACGGGATTCTAAGTCTGGACAAATAACAAGAATGACATATCAGTTGGTTCCTCACACTCCTAACACCCATACAACACTTACAGAGAACTTTGAGCCCCCATTTCCATTTATGTGCAATAATTCCTATTATTCCACAAATCCTAGATTTAAGTAATTTCAATTGCAAAAAAAAACACCTTCCTAACGAAAGAAATAGTTGTTTACGTACTGCAAACTTATGCACATCGGATTAGCCTTAAAACGATAGTACTTAATATCCAATCATTGCGTAAAAGATTTTTTCTGTGTTATGCTGTTGTCATTCAGAAATAGCAACATGGAATACTTTTATGATGAATTTATGGTTAATAAAGATGACCCATATTAATATGTTTAGGTATAGGATACATTTAACACGAGAACGGTTACGCCATAGGAGAGCTTTGTATATATATATCCTCTTTTATTTCATTAATACATAAAGTCTGTCGTCCTTCACGGGGAGCTTTCTGTTACATATTTACGGCTAAATAGAGAAAGCTACTCAGAGACTTGAAGCCCAAACTCTGATGACTTTCGAGACAAATATCCCTGCTTAACCTTTGAGAGTCTTCAAAACTTAAAAGCGGCAGATGCATCATCCACACGCATAAAGGTCTTCGACAGGAACAAGTGTTCAACCTGTGTGTCTCTCAGGCTACCAGTTCACTGTTCAATCAAATAAACCACAGGTTCCCAAACTTTTTTACCTCATACACCCCTTGACAGGATTTTTGGTTTGGGGTAGACCCCTACTTACCTAATATTAAATTTTTGAAAACTCATCAACCTAAATGTGTTTTTGACAGCAGATATACAGCTACTTCCTATAAAAGACTAAAATTTTTAACTGTAGTGAAGTATAGTGCTTAAAACTGAAGAAAATACATTTAATTAAATTAAAATTTAATTAACATATAAAGTAGCGGAGCAACAAACAAATTCTTTTAGTGGGAGGGATAAATCTTGGATAAATAAAAACAAATTTTCAACATTTGACATCAATCTTGTCAGGTTTAACCCTAAATATCTCCTCGGTTAATAGTGTCCAGTCTTTTTTTTTTTTTTTTTTTTTTTTTTTTTTGAGATTAGCAAGCGCTCTGTAATTCTCTCCGGAGAAACAACTAAAAACTTTCTCAAGATATTCCATAATAGGCAATAAATAGCAGGTATATCTTTTTAAAGCCAAAATTATTGACATCCGCTTCTAAACTTTACTTTAAGATCTTCGTTACTGCCAATTCCTAGTGCCTAATTGTGGTAATCTGACATTTTTTTTCAAAGTGACTAAATGAATTCATTGCCTACAAGGGTATTACGATGAAGTCAAAACATTCTCAAACCTAGTTTCAAAATCTCAAAAAAGGACATTTAAATGTTGAACATAGGTTAAAACGTCTTTTCCTGGTAGATTGTCTATGACAATCGAGAAACTGGGAAACTTTGCGACGTCCATTATTATACTTTTTTACCTTAATTCTGGCAAGAAAGGCTGAAATGTGGTCCTTGTTTTAATACAATTTATGTTGTCACTTTGTAACTCTGCAACTTAACCTCATTAAATTAAAGTTACGATTTGGTTTAATGAAAGCCCCTATCACCCCCATTTGCTCCTCATATACCCCTAAATTATTTTTTCACTGACGTGGACCCCTTGTAGGTCGTCATAGACCCTTGGGGGTCTATGTAGACCACTTTGGGAATCACTGAAATAAACAATCTCTGGGAGAGAAAGATGACCAACTGTAGTCCAAATGAAGATAGTGAGCTTATTGACCAGCAATGTCCAAATTGAATCATGAATTCAAGTCCTGATTTCACCAAAGACCTTCGAGTAGATTAAAGAGGGCCATTATGCGTAAAATTCAAAATGTTCGCAATCTTTTTGAGGCGTGATGAAGTATTTTTAAGTTTGTAAATAGTTTGAATGACGTGTGTCTTCGTTGCCTTACTATAGCTCACAATTACGAAGACCATCCCCGTCGTGAAGCAACCTTTCTCAAACCGTATTGCGTCTCCAGATAACGCTGGTCTAACTCAACAATTGGAATGTATATGTCAACCCATGCAGCTGTTGGACATCAGCCAAGTCTGAAAATCAATGCTCAGCTGGATGACATCTTTGCATCAGAGTCAGAAGGAGCTAAAGTATTATGAATTTCTTTTTCTCTTGTGGTTATATTTTCCGAATAAAACATTCAATTCCTATGATACACATTAACATTTTGTTTTCAATGAATATGCTTCCTATTGTAATGACTTGAATCAGCTTATCAAAACAATTTATTACAAGGAAAATGAACTTGAATATTTTTACACTCGTTCCGAGATCGGGCTCATAGTTAGTCTCTTTTACAGTAAAGTTCAGCTCGTCTCAAACATCCACCTTATCTTGAGAATCACGTGAAGTTGACACCTTTTTATCGGTAGTAGGGGCTAAAATCCTTCGGCTTCGCTGATCGACTCTAATCGTGGGTGCAAATGCAATGGATTTCTCGCTGTAGAGAGGCCTCTGAACGGTTCTCCCCCTCAAATTCTCACGCCATGCCTTTTAAAGCCTAGGTTGCTTCTGGTTCTTCTTTTCGGCTCTCTCTCCTTTATCCCTTGTCCGTCGTCTCCTCAAAGCGTGGGAAATGTCCGACGCATAATGTGGACTGTCCTCCTCCAGACACGCTGTCGACCGGGATGCGTGAGAAACGGAAATTCCACACAGGCCGGGGGGAACATGTCCACTCTCGGATTCTAAGTAATGGTCGTGGGAACAGAGGTCAAAATTCTTGACCACCCATTTAGGTCACTTTTTTCCAGCAATTAGGGAAAGGAAATGCACACATCACACTATCTACCGATTTTCGTCTTATTCGGTGGCTTAGTTGATGCATCACTTTTTATGTTATAAGGTATTTTGTTCTTAACAGCTTATTAATAACCTAACTATCCTTTCGTAGATCTTCTGTCGATAATTAGAGAATTTGACACGTTTCTTACTCTCTAAATGACCTGCACTATTTAAAGTTCGGGGTTGTGATTCCTGAGCAATATTACGCCTGGTTTTAAACCACACGAATTATCCTACAGAGGCTGAATAAATTTGGATGGAAAATCCTACCTCATCTCTCTTATATATCTCAAACATACTAATATCTGTTCAGTTGTCTGCAGGATTTTCTTGGTGACAACAAATTTCTGAGTTAAGGCATAATAGTACCCTAAACATAGCAAAGATAAAGTTTTTTTTTTCAATTTCCTATGGCTCAGACACTTGGAAACCTTGCCTCAAAATTTCAGGTCTGGAAATCAATTCGTTTTCAAGGTATTTGAAGTTTTCTGAGTCTAGATTTTAGTTTCGGTTTCTTTTTAAAGCATTTTTTCATTTCTAAATTGAATTAATTAAAAATATCTGGGAACACAATCCCTTTTTTCAGTGTGAAAGGTCTATTAACTGCAATTTTAATTGCTGAAATTGTTTCTATTTGCCTATGTTTTGAGTTTTTACTTAAGTTTTTTTTAGTAGTTACTTAATTAAGATTGATTTAGAGACCAATTTTTTTAAGACAGTCTGCATAAATTATAAGCTTTTTACTTTGGTTTCATCAATTTATTCCTAAGAAAATGCCACAGCTAAAAATGTACTCAGGTTGAATACGTTTTGACACTATATTATGGTACTATATTATAGTACTTTAAAGTCGAACAACCAAACCTCAAACTTGCTAAACTAAACTTATTTAAAACATAAAAAATTAAATTTTACGAACAAACCTAGTAATTTTTAGCTTAAATTAATATCATTATTCTTTTGTATATAAATTTTTTGTGTTTCAAAACTTTTATGAAAATATTAGGTTAAGAGAAAGCTGAGTTATCTGTCGTAGTTACAAATGTTATCTATTGTATAAAAGCATATTTTGAATTAAAAAAATATTTTCAGTCATAATTAATTTAAAGTAGTGTTTTAATGTAGAACATAAGTTGGAAAATAACAAATTAAAATATTAGAGCTTTAAAGGCCTTATTATTTTTTTTTATGTCTTTACAAACTTTAAGTCTGCTTCTCTCAGACTTTTGATTTGGGAGATGTAAGTGTTTTCTAATCTCTGTGGCTATTTTTTCTGTTTAAAACAGAGTCTTGAAATATTTTGTATTCACTGCCGAATATATGTTTTATAAAAGTTAGGATGGATTTAGCTCTCTGAAAACTCTACTTATTTTTTTTAAAAATCTTAAAGTTAATATTTAAAAAATATCGCATTTTTTTTCAGGTTTAGCTATAAAAATAACTATTAAAATTCAGCAAGGAAACAGATTATCAGTTCCATATTAACTTTTGTTTGCAATATTCTAAGAAACATATATATATATATATATATAAATCCGTTAAATAATTAATTTTCTTAAAAAATTTAGCATTCTATAAGAGTTTTAAGAACTTTTTCAAACGGGTTTGAAGTAATGGCTCTCTCTCTCTCTTGCCAAATTAACTTTTTACTTTCAGAATCAACTTAATAATGTAATGTGAATATAAAAAATAAATTATTTTTAATCTTACTGTCTCCAAAAGAAATGTTTTGAAAAAAGGCAATGTGTAGTCTTAAACAGGAAATCGGAAATTTTCTAAAGAAGTATTTTGGTTTTAAGTCAAGTAAGTTCTTACAAGAGGGAATCAAAACTTTTCACTGAAAGATGATTAAATATTGCAGAAAGGGGTGGAGAATATACTACTAAAAAAGTACTGTGCAACAATGCATACTTTTTTCAATTTCAAAATAGTCTAATCCTGCCTTATTTTAAGTTCAGCTGAATAAATTTCATTAGCCTTCAAATCGAATAGCAGGAATCGTAAGTCATATGTTAAGAATACAACTGAAAAACGTTTATTTTTCAAGATTGATAAATGAACAAATTTAAGGAATACAAAAATGAATAAAAGTAATAAAATTATAAACCGTGTAAATTAAATATAAAATTATTCTATAAAAACATGAACTAACTTTTGATATACGTTCACAATAATGCCTGCTTAGTTACTTCATAGGAATCTCAATTATTCTTTGCACTCTTGGATGTGCTTAATCGTACTTAAATAAATATAACACAGCTTAAATTTTAGAAAGTAAATAGAAGTGCTATAGGATTAGCATGAATTTAAAACATGAGGATTCATGAATTTAAAATAGCTGGTTGACAATATAGGCAATATAAATATATTTATGGGCAATATAAATAATATTTATAAAATTGTTCTACCAGATATGGAAGCCCAAATTTTCTTTTCAATGATTAGTAGCTTGAAGTTTCCCGCACGAAAACCTGATGTCATCCAAAGAAAGAAATATTTTGGAATTAATTGTAAAGAAAAAAAATCTAATTCATTTACACAAAAAAGTAATAATGGAATTTCTTAAATTTTACAAATTAGGAAAACTTATTTCTTAAATAATTCCTTTTTTTTTTTCAAATTTATTGTAATTTTATTACAAAATGATTCTAGAAAAAAAAAAATTTAAAATTATTTTTATGTAATTTGAGATAGTATCCTATATTTGATAAACGTATTTCCATTATGTCATGATTCTTAAGATGAAACAGAATAATCTACACTGTGTACCAAATTTATCGCCTGAGACTTGAATACAAGAATTCTGTAATCAATAGAATTATTATAATCATATAAATAAAGGAAATTTCAACTATTAGATTATTTAATCATTTTGAATGCACTTTGCAATTTCTTATAATGTTCTGGATTCTATACTTTAGTATTTATTGGAATGTAATAAAAAGAATTCGAAAAAATATTTAAAAAAGTATAAGAAATGCCCCCTTATTTCTATTTCTTTACTATGAGTTCAGAAGCCTATTTATGTTCTGTTTTAAAAATTCCTTTGAGGTTAAAAAAATTTTTTATTAAAAAAAAGAAGAAAATAGTTCTGAATATTTTCTAAAATTGGATTAAAAATGGTAATAAATAGAAGCTATTAAAAACTATCAACACATGCATAAAAAAATAAATCAACACTAATTTATCATGGAGAAGCTTCACCTTTTGCTGAGAATGAAAAGAATATCAAAATGTAGAAAGCATACACAAATATATCTCCTTTTTATTGAGGACTAGTCCGAAGTAAAAACATGTTGAGAGAGAGAGAACGCGATTCACACACATACCACAACAATCTACACATCAAAACTGAAAACTTTCGCGTGAATTAAATTTTCCCCCTCAATTCTTATTTACAAATTACTGTTGCGGAAGCAGTTATTTGAGACATCAAACGATTTTTTTTTTTTTTGAGCAAATGTAATTTATTTTATTGTCGAACGATTTTATATTTTTTAGCGAAAAATATAAAATAAATCTACCAAACGATATTTTGAAGAAATAATGATTAATCGGAATTTCTCTAACAAAAGTTTTCTTTTTATTCTTCTAGTTAGTGTATTATTTCTTTTTAACAAATAAAATTGTCCATACATTTTAAGCGATGATTAGAAATTCCATATGATTAAATATGTTCGTGAATCCAAAAATCAAGCAATCTTAAATGTATGCATCGTATTATGGTAAGGCTACAGTTGCTGAATGGTCATGATCGTGAACTTGTGGCTGGCGTTAATCTTAGGTCATTTCAATCCTTCCTGTAAAAAAAATATATAACATAACTACAAATTTTTCTGTTGAATTAATTGAATATTAGTGAAATTATATTACCTAATAAATTAATGTCACATGTAGAATCTTTTTTTAATTTAACAGAATTATATAACTCTTTAGTTCGGTCAATTTTTTTGCCCAAAATGTTTCAAAAAAGGCACATTTTTTTTTATCGCATATGACTAAGCCTAATACTTAACGGAATGCAAAAAGGGAAGAATTTTGTTTTAACTTTCAATTTTGAAGTTTTTACACTATTTTTTATTTTATAATTGTGGAACACAAAAAACCCTAAATGTTTGCTTTTTATAAATACACTCTGCATACTTTGAAGAATTTTTCATATATCTTAAAAGAATTTCTCTCATACTTATGAAAAAAATTCCTGTTCGTACCCCTTTTTCAAACGGTTGAGGACTTTGAGTGTTAGTGCATATTTATATGCACACAATTTAAAGCAAGATATAATGCTAAATCTAACATTGCAATGGGAAAAAAGATAATGTCGGGTTGGTTTATTATTATTATTATTATTATTATTCCATTTTCCTTTATTTTCAAACAACAAATTGCACATTTCCTTGCCGATTCCTGTTCTTCATCGAATATTTTCAGGAATCTAAATTCCAGCCTTTATTGAAAAATTCTCACCTTCACTACAAAGAAAATCCCGATGAGAAATATTTCAGTACCATTTACAACTGCATCTCCTAAAAACACTAGTACTAAAAAAATCATTATAAGAATCAAAATATATGCAAATCACACAAAGATAGAAAGACGAAAATATTAGTGCCCGTACAGCGTACGGGCAAACCGGTTATAGCCACAGCTTTCAATAACCCATACGGGGTACGGGCAAACCAGTTAAGGGGTTAAACAGCTTTTTATGAAATAAAATTGATGGCTCTTATACAGAAACATAAAAAAATACATATTTCTACAAAGTAGCTACAAAACATTAATATAAATAATTTTTTATTTACATTGTATCATTTTCACCACAACAACAAAAAAAATTCTAAATTCTCTCTCGACGCGAAAATCCTAAAATTTTCGCAATTACCTAATAAATCGCCAATTTTGGCGCTCGCTCAAATCCTGGAAATTGGCGAAAATAAAGAAAAACGAAGAGAAAGAAGAGACTATAAGTTCGCTCTTTTTAGGGAGAATGCTCTTTTTTTCCTTCCCTGTTGAGATCCATAGGGGTTATAGTAAAAAGAAGCCCAAGCCAAAGTGGAGAACTTTATTCCCAGTTTAAAAGAAAAGAATCTGTAATTAATTGCCATGGCTAATTTTTTTCCCAGCCAAGAAGAGACGGATTTGCTCTTATGCAAATCCAACAGCGGAACCAACTGGCATTTAAAAGAAGTTAGCAAGAAGTTAAGATCCGATTTTTTCCCTACTCTTTTTCCCCGCTCATGTCATCAATTTCTTTTTCGTGAGTTGCTTCATTGTTGGCGTGATTAATGGTCTATGCCCCGTTTTGTCCCCAATTTGCGTCCCCTTAACAGTGGTAGGTATGTGGAAGAGGAGTTTAAAAATCTTTGTTCCAATCGCTAATCTCTTATACCAACCCCCTCCACCTCCCTTTCATTTCTCTGGTTGTCCAACAATAATTACTAATTTTTTTCCCATTGCATTTTTTTAAAATGTTCGAGAATGTTCTAGAACAAAAAAGGGCCGTAATTGTAATTTTAATGAAACGTTTGTTAATTAGAAATGCAGAGCTACTTCATTATGGGATAA
This sequence comes from Trichonephila clavata, assembly GCA_019973975.1. NCBI lineage: Eukaryota > Metazoa > Arthropoda > Arachnida > Araneae > Nephilidae > Trichonephila > Trichonephila clavata. The sequence goes on from BMAO01034211.1 coordinate 30,911, forward strand.
TTTCTTTTTCCCCAAGTTATTTTGAGTTTTGTGCCTGAACTTCTGTCAGTAATGGATTTCTACGGATATTGAAAAACCAATGCCATTTTTTTAGAAAAAAAAAATAATGCTATCAGTTGTTTGATTGTTTCTATAGAGGGACAGACAAAAAGAGTGCTTAGAACTGCTAAATAACTTTTCTAATGTTCTGTGTAGGATGTTGCCACTGTATCACTAATGAATTTTATTAACATTTAAAAAAAACAAAGTAGGTTTTTTCATTCCATTTTAAGAAATTATAAACTTTGAATAGTCTTTAGAAAGCTCGAAAAGAAAATAAAAGAATTTTTTTTCAAAGATCATGCATAATAACACATAATTTGAACCTTAAACATACAGTTGCATTTTCCACATTTTCTTTTTGCTTAACATTCAACTGGAACCTATATTGAATCCTGCTTTGGAATAATATTGTACTAAATTCTGTAAAAAAAAAATATTTTAAGCAAAACTAATACTAATATATTTTTTTTTTAAATTAACTCCATTTAAAAGAATAAAAATTAATAATCATTGCATTTCTTACAAAGATAGTACAGCACCTAAAAGCACGAAACTGATGTTGAATTATGACGAATGAATTTCCAAATAAATTTCTTTTAATTCTGTAAATTTAAAAAATATAAATAATAAATTTTTCTAAAATCAGCCACAAGATGCAAAATAACGGAAAAATCTGAAAAATATTCGAGCTGCGACAACCTAAAGCTCTTAGATCAAATTGTAAAAACAGCTGCAGAATAAAGAACAATGCCAGAAAAATCTGAAAAATACTAAACTTTATATGTCTGGAAATTGTTATGTTAAGACTTTGAAGGAAACAGCTATCAAATGAGAGAAAAAATCTGAAAACTATAAAGAATATATCTGATATTTCTTAAGGCAACATAGGCATGACACAAAGCTTTCACTAATTTGAGAAAAATAATAGCTCTATACGCTCATTTAAAATGTTGAGCAGCCTTTAATAAATAATTTCTCAGATTTTCATATCCCAAAAAATTATAATTTCGAATGCATTTGTTTGGTGTAATAAAACTCATTTACTCTAGAAGGATAATTAATATATGTTTTAATTTATATTAGTACATTAATTAATATATTTTCACATTGTGTTAGCAAGAAAAAATATCTATTTGGACCAACTAACTTAAAGAGTTGAAAGATATATTTTATTTGTCAAATGAACACTTCGGCAATCCCTAAAATATTAGAATTCAGTTTTTTTTTAGTTTTTTTTTTTTAAAAAAAAACGTTTTTTAAAAATAACATTATCAAAATAGATTTCCCGCTTAAAAATTTTATTCGTTGAATGTTTATAATATTGAAACTACTACACAATATTCATAATATATTTAATAGCTATAAACTAGTGGTTCCTAAACTTTTTTAACCCATATACTCTCTTTTATAGTCAAAACTTGCCCACGGACCCCTTTTTCAAGTCAAAACTTTTCCAAGGACCCCTAGTAAAAAGCTACATAAATGCATAATATAAAAATTAAAAATTAAAAAAAGCCTTTTGTTGAAGAATAATTTTTTTAAATTATGACCTTTCTTTAAAATAAAATTTTAAAAATTAATGACTTGGATGAACTTGAAATGTTATGAGCGTATTTGTGTACATCTCAATGTTTGTGAGTAGCAACTACAAAAACCTACAAGCACCAATTTTTAGTGTGTGTGTGTGTGTGTGTGTGTGTGTGTGTGTGTGTGTGTGTGTGTGTGTGTGGTGTGTGTGTGTGTGTGTGGTGTGTGTGTGTGTGTGTGTGTGTGTGAGTGAGTGAGTGAGTGAGTGAGTGAGGAGGGAGGGAGGGAGGGAGGGAGTGACGAGGCTTCTTACGACACCAAGTCCACATTCTACTAAATTGAAAGGTGGGAAAGTAGTGAACAATTTCTGTACAATAACCCATAATGCAGGATATAAAATTATTAAAATTTGGATCTGTTTTTGTTACCAGAATTTGTGGTATCCTTGTTCAAACGTTGGTTTAAGTCCCTCATATGTAAACACTTCAATGAGATGATCCTTATTAATATAGATTCATCTGTGTTTGGGATCTGAGTTAATCTAGGTTCAAAAGAGTTCAACACCCAGTGGGGAATACCCAAATGAATTATTGTTTATTTAAATATCCATAAAAATAAAAATGGTCAAATTTTTTTATTTTGTATTAAACGTTGCGCGGACCCCTGACGTTGTTCATGGACCCCCAAATCAGTTTTCATTTTCCACAGACCCCCTGAATAGTATCGGGGACCCCTGGGGGTCCATAAGGATCACTTTGAGAACCACTGCTGTAAACTAATTCAAACAAAATATCATTCTTTGATGTTTTTTCTGGAATTTTATCATTTTCATTGCTTTAAACTGAATTTGATTTCTGTGTTAGACTTTTCTGTTTGACTTTATTATCTAATCTGAAAATTTAATTTAAAGATTATGTCTGTAGATGTCTGAAACATTATTGCGGCATTACACAATTGATAAAATTGTTCTGACTTATGTACTCATGTGTAGAATATAGCATGTGATCTAGAGAGACACATTCACATAAAACAGATTGAGAAAGTAACACATGCGCATGTAAAAAAAAAACCAAATATATATGAAAAATTGAAAATTCCACACATTTTTAAGAAAATTTTCATTTTTTTACAGACTGCTTACAGTTGAAAATTTGTAACACATAATTACTTTATAAATTATTTTGTAACATGATAATTAAACCTTTCGTTTTCACACACATAGCACTTTGAATCGACTTTTTAAATTTCAGTTTTCTGACTTATTAACTTAATTAACATTTCTATTTTTTTAATTTTAATTTTTCTTTTTATTATTACGTTTTATTTAAGGCGATATGGTACCATCTTCACAATTTTTTTTATTTTTAATATTTGATATTTGGTTTTAATTGTATTTCATAAAGGTTAATATTTAATAATAATTCCATACAAAAAAATTTTAATTTTTTGCAAAATGTTTGTAAAATTTAAATTTTTTCAGCCTTTTTAAGCCTTTTTTAAATCCCTAAGGCTTTTTTAAATATGTCTCTTTTCTTTCAAACATTTTTTTCCAAGTACCTTATTATATACTACATAAAACTGTGTATGGATTTTTTTCTGCTGCTGCTCTTTAATTTTGTATTAATTTTTTTATAGCCTAAACTTCAAAAAATTCCCAAAAAACATTAATTTTGATTTTGAAATTTTTTAGAAAAAGTACTAAACATGTTACAGCTAATTCCATGCAAAGTTTTACCAAACATACATTTCAGAACATGTATAAAAATTTCAAACCCTTACTTATATTATCAAAAAAGCCTTAGGGTTTTGAATAACAGTATATGTACAAAAATTCAACATGGAGAAATGTGAGTTTGAAGTTTTCATTCCATGAATAGCATGATATAATATTCATCGAATAGTCTGAAACTGTTATGAAATATTAATTAGCTTATTTAGAACTACTTACCATAAAAAATTGCACAAATGTAGAACAATTAAACAGTATACTGCCATAATGAATACATAGGGGAAAAAAACGAATGAAAGATCACTATTTCATAAAACTTCATCTTAATAATTATTTTAAAAAATAAATACACACACTTCAGAGCTAATTCCATGCTCAGAGCTAATGCAAAACATGTACAAAAAAGATGTTTACGCCTTAATTTTTTATATCCATGATTTTAAAAGCCTTCGCATGTTAAATATTGTACACGAATAAAAGCAAAATCAAATAGCAATTTATAGGTAAAATACATCAAAATCTAAGAACTGTATATGTGCATTTGTTTAAATAAATATCTTAAAATATTTCAATAATAGAAGTGTTGAATCTCGCACACATGGGATATATATATATCACCAAAAACAAATATATAAAAATGGGAGAGTTTTTCTATTCTTGCGAATTAGATTTTTAATTATCTGAGTTATCAAAATGAGATTTAATATTTGTGCTTTAGGAGAATCCGTTTTGAAGTTTTAATTTCACATTCATAATAATATCATAAATAGCACGCCCAACTCTTAAATCTTGATCAAATTCATTTGATCTTCAGTAAATAATTCACAAACTAGAAATTTTGCATGAATTGCACAATTCTTTCTTAAAATGATTTATTACTGCATATACAATGTTAATTTCATTGATGCGCATTAAAAAAAATAATTCATTCATTTTTTATCAGGCTCTTTTCTAGCAGATAATCTGAAATGTAGGCGTGGTAGTTGCTGTTTAGCATCAAACATTGCTCCATTATTTAATGAAGAATACAGGTAAAATTTTGAAATTTTGCAGGCATATTTATAAAGATTCGGGGTATCAAATAAGCCAATAAAAAATTTTCGACAGTTTAATGATTTTTAGGGTACCATATCGTCATAAATAGAATCAATATTTATTTTCGACAGTGAAATTACATGCTATGTATCTTAAGCTACTCATTCAAATAAAGAAAGAATTATTTTAATGCTAATCTTATTTTTCCATCAATATGCAAGAATCCCAAAATTCATGAGCCAAATCTTAAGTGGTGGCATAATACAAATCAAGAAAGATTTTTATACAACAAGGTTGTGTAGGAAAAGGATTCTGTCTTTGGTTTTGTATGAGCTTTAATTGATTTTCTCATCAATGCAAATGTTCTTTTCACAGATGAAGTTGCTTTTACGCAAGAAGCTTCTAATTTACACAATTTCCGTATGTTGACCACCTCTATACCTCGCATTACAGCTCCACAGGCAGGGACGCTTGATATTTCTTGAGGATCTGGCCCTTACGCAAAAGTAGACCCTCTACCCCCCCCCTACGCAATAGTAGGCCCTGACCTCCTACACAAATGTAGGCCCAACCTATGACCCATAAAAGTAGACAGTGCTTAGCATTCGTTGTCAAATACTCGTACAAACCCGAAAGACAAAAAAAAAATTTGTATGACTTACAATCGCTCAAGCCGGCTCTGACTGCCACCGTTAGATTGAATGAGTAATGATGGTGTATAGTGAAAGACTTAGGCCTATAGATAGCCGACGGTCATCACATGTAGCCAGTTGACATATCATCTGTAATTACAAATTTTTCGGAGAATACAACCGGAAATAACATTTAACCGTTCAAATTAAGATTTTATTCAGGCTTAGTCGAAAACAAGATGAGGCCCTCATTATGGCGGCCGAATTGACCCAGTTGACCCATGCCTTAAAACATCCCTGTCCATAGGCCTTCCAGAAGCGGTTCTTTTTAATATGTGGGTAAGTTTTGCGAAGGACTTCCTCAAAGGCCTATATTTGCTGTACCATCGAATTAATGGTATGACGTATCACATCTTTCTGAAAGCGGTATTACCAGAAGTATTTAATAATATTCTAGTAGGCATTCGAAATATCAAATGTGATATATGCATAATTATATCAATATCACATTTAATCTTCTATAGATTCGATGAAGTGGACCAGAGGTTTTGCCACCACGTTCTCCCTATTTATCAAGTATCAGTGTTTTTCTCATGGGGGCACGAAGGGGCTCCAAAGTATTCTGATGAGGGGATCTCATTTCAAGACTTCCAGCCGCTGCTGCAAGTGTTAGTGAAACATTTCGTATCTCCAAAAGAAGACGGCAGTCATTTACTAGACTCTGCCCGGTCTGTATCGATATTGATTGTTCACAACTGAGCACTTACCATAATTAATGTAAATAAAAAGCGGGGTTTTTTTCTTTCATTTTTTCTTTTCTGGTTTTTCTGCCGTTATCTGACGTTGTCTACCACAAGTAGTTATATGAAATACGTGTGTGAGAGTGTGCGTGTATGTGTGTGTGTGTTTCTCTTTCCCTTTCCTTAAAGTTAGACCTATGAATTCTGGAACAATCTGTAATTATCAAATTCTGCACTCAGGTCTTAGGTAAATGAAATTTCTCATAAATCGGAACAAAGGAATGATTCGTTCCAACGCTTAAAAAAACTTCGTATGCCCTTCTCTGCCAATACCTGTACGTTAGATACCCGTTTTTTGAGATGATGAAGTGCCAGGAGACACAAGTACAATCTAATATTGTGCATATTCGCCATTATTATGTAGAGCCTCTTGCCATCTTTCTGGTTGGAAAAAAATTCCACTTCAGTAAAAGTCTAGAGGTTTGGACAGAAAGAAATCCTTTATTATCGGTTTTCACGTCATCAAGTCCGTCAAAACTATTTCGACTGAAAGAATTGGTTATTACATGAAACACAAGTCACATTTAGTAGGCCTCAATTGAAGAAAATTAGAAAGGTAGAGTAAAATCTCAATAATCAAACCCCCATTATTCTTTAAGGATGTATGACAGCAGCTTTGGACTTCAAGTTTTCATAATGTTGAATAGTATTATATTGATTGATGATACTGAGCCTCTAATGAATCTACTCTTCTCATGCAGCTCATAATCTGTTTAAACTGAAGACAGAAAAGTGAGTATAAAGCAACCATTTTGAGCCTCAATCAAGTGACAACACCCTCTCTAACCCATCTCACCGAGCCACGGAAATGGGAAAATTTTGATCCCCTTCACACGGCGAGTCTTCAGTGGCACTTGGATCGAACTCATGAAATGCTGTGACCATAATCGCTAGGCTACTACGGCCACTGAAGACCATAAAAGGTAATTAAGAATTTAGTTAGATGAAGAAGGGCCTATCAAGGAATTATTCCCCTTGTAAGTTATTCCATTAAAATTAAGAATAAAAAAAAAACACCCATTTTTGTATTAATTCAAATACTGTCAGAATTTAAAGTTTTCTATACCTTGAGAAATGTTAACTTCTAAATTATTCTTGCAAAAAGAACAGCATCGGGAAGCGGGACAAAATAATCTTCTGGATAATATCAAGGAATTATATTATTGAAAATAGGTACTATCCAGTGACTGGGAGCAGGGACGTCTTAAGGTATATGCTAAATGAGCCCGCACCCAGGGCCTCGTCCCCAATGGGGGCCTTGACTCGTTCTTGACTCAGCCTTAATAAGATCATGAATCGAATAATTTCAACGGTTAATTGTTATTTCCGGTTGTATTATCAGAAAAACTAGAAATTCCGGACGATATATCAACTGGCTACATACGATGACCGTCGTCCATGTATAGGCTTAAGCCTATCATCATACACCATCATTACAACCATAAAGTCAAAAGGCGGCAGTCGGTTGAACTGATTTGTACGATTGTAAGTCATACACATTTATTTGCCTTGGGTTTGTACGAGTATTTGACAACGTATGCTATGCAATGTTTAGTTTTTTGGGTCATTGGTGGTGCCTACATTTGTGTAAGGGCTCAAGGTTTACTTTTGCACAAGGGCCTCAAGAAGTATTATGACTTCCCTGACTGGGAGTTCAACTTCCTCCCTCTCCCCCATTCATCCACAGATTTTTAATTTTGCAGCATAAAGATTACGCCCCTCAGCACTTTTATTAAGTTTTTTTTAAAATCTAATTCCCTCCTCCTAAAAAAAAGTCGATGTAGACTACTGGCATTATCATTCCAAAATTTCCATACCTTTTGGTACCTATAACATCAGACGATACAACACTGCTGGCCACCGTAAATGCAACACCCTGAAGGAAGCACGCAAATAACATGAAATTTACAACATGTATTAGAGGAGGTGAGATATGCAAATGATTATAATTTCAGCGCAGACACATATCACGCACGCCTGTGGCGTCACCTCAAAGCGCTATTTAAGGCTTGGAGAGATCGACGATTTCAAGTCCGGCAATTGTGTTTCTATTGTGGTTTTTTTCAAAAAACGATCAGTTATGTCTCGTAGAAAACAGCGATCAGCTTTTTATCAGGTATCCGAGTTCGACAGAGGAAGGATAGTGGCCTACCGAGATTGTGGATTATCTTTCAGGTAAATCGGTAGTCGTGTTGGACGAAACCAAAAAAACTGTAATGCGGATATGTGACCGTTGGATGCAGGAGGGTACGACGGACCGACGTGGTCGATCGCATCCACCTCAGTGCACCACTTCACGTGAGGACAGGCAAATTGTGCGCATGGCAGTGAAGGATTGCTCAGTCACATCACGAACCATAGCACAGCACATTGAGTCTGTAACGCATCATTTAGTGTTTGCGCGTACCATTCGATACCGTTTACAGCCAAGTGGTCTATCCGCAAGACGTCCATTGCTTGGTCTACCCTTGACGCAGAACCACAGACGTCTCCGCCGCCAATGGTGCGATGAAAGAAGGATGTGGGTGGTAGAATGGAATGAAGTTGTCTTTACTGACGAGTCACGCCTCTGTCTGCAACACCACGATGGTCAGATTCGAGTCTGGAGACACCGTGGAGAGAGGATGCTGAACAGCTGCGTTATGCGCCGCCACACTGGTCCTGCACCACGGGTATTATGGTATGGGGCAGTATTGGATATCACTCTCGCACTCCTCTAGTACGCATTGGCGGTACTTTAAACAGCCAGCGCCACATCTTCGAGGTGTTGGAGCCAGTTGTCCTTCCTTACCTTCAGGGCTTGGCCACAGCCATATTTCAACGGGATAATGCGCGATCACACATGGCACGCATTTTCCAAAGATTCTTCGTCAATCACCAGATTGAATTGCTTCCCTGGCCGGATCGCTCCCCGGATCTTCGCCGATAGAAAACATGTGGTCCATGGTTGCTCAACGATTGACCCAGATTACACCCCCAGCTGCCACACCAGATCAACTTTGGCAACGTGTGGAAGGTGCTTGGTCTGCTGTATCCCAAGTACACATCCAAAGTCTCTTTGAATCAATGCCGAGGTGTGGGGCAGCGGTGATCTCCAACAATGGCGGCTACTCTGGCTACTGATTCTGGCAGGAACCACACTTCACAGAAGTCTATAAATTTAATCATTTGATACTTGGTCAACATGTTATCTACAAAATAAATTTTGTTGTGCTATCTCTTGTCTTTCTTGGTGTTGCATTTACGGTGGCCAGCAGTGTATATTCTTTTAAAAATTTTAAAATGCATTTGAAACTTATTTGTAGCGCAATTTTTAAGTGTGGGTATATATAACAGCACTATATTCACTAAAACTTCGTTCAAAACTCGGAACGCATTTCCTAAGCCACCTTAGATGACATTAAAACATTTTTTCAGTTTTTCCTTATAAGTGTTAGAGCTTAAATAAATCTTTGATGACAATATTACAAGTATGTCGAATGCCTTTTTCAACATTCTCCTTACACAAATATCTTTTTTACCTAACTATACCCATTAAGGTACGAAATCTGTTCTATTTTAAATAACGACTTCATAATACTTTTTTTTCTTTACGTATGGTCTCAGTTTTCTCCCATGCAAATTATTTACACGCGATATTTCCCTTTAAAAATAGATAACAGCAAAATAACTTTTCCGAAAACCATCAGAAAAGCCCGTTTTCATAAACAGTCACTAAATCCATGCATCAAGTCACACATCTTGTTTGAGTTCTATAGATAAAATATATAAATGAAGACGCATGCACATATCACAGTCATATCACCCTATAAAACACACTTGCCGGAACCAATACAGCACACGCTCCGCCAAGAAAATGTGGGGAGGAATTGAAGAGGAGCCCTACGAATAAACTATATTACAAACATTTCAGAACTTTCGTTACAGTCCAAGTCACCAATGCCTTTAAAGAAAAATTCCCTTTTTTTCCCCCTCCCCATCCTTTCTCCAAATACCGTTCCGTGTTTTACTTTATTTTATTCTCTCGTCTTCGAATACCGTTCCAGTTTTTATGGTTGTCCGTTTACGACCTTCAAGCCTTCTTCATTTGCATAGCCAATCACCAAAAAATGTATCTCGGAGAAAATTGCGCGCCATAAAAAGCGCGCCAAAATTCGGAACGCGTGGGCCAATCAGCGCGCCGGAAAATCCCTATTTTCCCGCGAGCGCGGCAAACGAACCGGAAGTTATGTTCCGAATCCGCGTTACTACCGCGATTTTATGACCGGAGGTGGAATTTCTTTTTTTCTTTTTCTCCGGTTTTTATTTTTCTCTCTTTTTCATTTTTTTTTTCATTCTTCCTTAAAAACTATTACGCATATAAAGGAGATAGCGAAAGAGTTTTCGAACGAGATGGTGTTTCCAAAGATGGTACGTTTTCTTCTTTTTAGTTAGCCTAATCGGTTTTCTTAATTGGGCTCTGTTTGGATGTCGTTGATAGTTGTGTCGATAAACTTAAATCTCCTCCATTTATTTTCCAAATATAGAAGTATAAGCTTTGAAGGAACTGAAATAAATAGCTTACGGACGTCCAAAAAGTTTTGGGGGTGCATAAACGGAATTCGTTGGGTTTTTTTAAAAAAAATACAGTCTAAATTCCATTTTACGAACCTTTGTTTAGCGAATTTTTCTATTTTGAATACTTTTTCCTGGAACCAAGAACATTTTGCTATTTTCTTCGTAAAACACTTCCAGATAGTGAAATGCATTTTTTATTTAACGAACTCGATTTTTTTTTCTCCCTATTTTAAAATTATTTCTGGACATTTCAAGCTATTCTCTCTGTTAACACATTTTATGGTGATCAATGCCCTTGAACTGGTTTTACCAGGTGCCTAGCTACCTTAGAGTAATAAAATAGCCGTAATTTTTTTTTTTCAAATAAAAAAATTCAAATAAAATTAACAGATTTTTTCAGTAATTAAATTTAGGACTCATTGGTAATGTATGTTTAAAATTACTGGTTATATATAAACTAAAGTATGCTTAAAATTACTTGAAAGCTTGCAATTAGAAAATGTCATTAAAATTCGTTAATTTTAATATAAAATTATTTTTTTAAATAAAAATGCATCTATACAATGTATTCCCAGACTTTCTTCCCTTGTTTTCCTTGCAGATTTCTTTCTGATGGGTAAGGTTTATAAAATACAATCTATAACAGAAAAAATTATGCACCAAGGAGTTGCCCGATTGTAATGAAATTTTGGATGCAAAGACATTTGTACCGAATATGCAAATCATTAAAATTTGGTGTCCATAGAATGAATAGCGGGAGCTACAGCGCATAGGAGCTGCGCACTCAGCAGGTGTCTATAAGAAACGATTCTCAATTTGATGATCAAAATTTCTGTTACATTGCGATTTAGTAGAGCTTTCAACAACTGAGAAAAAGCCTCGCCGTAAGATTCCAGCTCATTACAAGTGCAACTGTCAGAGTTTGAAAGAGGTCGTATCATTGGATTGAACGAATCAGGTTGGGCAAATCGGAAAATCGCTCGTCATATGGGTCGAAGCGATGCAACCATTAGAAGAGGCTGGCAAGAATGGGTGGACAATGCAATATTTCAGCGTCATGGTGGTAGTGGTCGACCTAGGGCCACAGCAGATAGGGAAGACAGATTGACTGTCAGAGTAGCTGTCACAGCGCCTAATTCATCGTTATCAACCATCAAATGTGGGACCCGCACACGAGTGTCCACCATGACCATTCACAGACGGCTGATAGGGCGAAATTTGCGCTCGTACAGACCGCAAACTCACGCCTGCACACTGTTAAGCCTGATTACAGTGGTGCTTGGCTCGATTAGGTTAGAATCATGCTAACTGAGGGCGTATATTGCTTAGAGACGAATCCTGGTTCCAACTGTGTCTTGACGATCATCGAAGACGTGTCTGGAGACGGTGAGAGCAGCATACCGATCCTGCTTTCACTATTGCACACCATACATGCCCTCAATTAGAACTAGGTCTGGGGTGTCATTTCTTTTGACAGCTGGGTTCACAGCTTGTTCGTCATTAGAGGCACATTTACGGCACATCGGTACGTCGATGACATTCTAAGAACTGTTTTGCTACGTTCCTTTTGTACCCTGGCCTTATTTTTCAACAAGACAATGCCAGACCACGTGTGGAACGTTTTGCTATAAACTGTGTTACAGCTTGTCAAATACTTCTTTTGCCTGCCAGATCTCTCTCCAATCGAGCATGTCTGAGATATGATGGGAAGGCGATTGCATCTACCAGGGAATTTTTATGGCCTGGTCCAACAATTGGAGCAAATTTGGCAAGAAATACCGCAAGAGATCACATTGTGCTTTATCACTCTATGCCACGTCGTGTAGCAGCTTCCATTCTGTTAATAGGTGAAGCAACACATTATTGAGCTCGTTACTTTGTAACTACGTAACTCTGAAATAAATCATTCAATTTTTCTGAAATTTTAATCATTTTCTATTCGGCACATAATCTTTCTACTCACCAATTTTTGTCTCTATCGGACAATTCGTTCTTGGTGTGTCATTTTGTTTTTGTTATAGATTGTAAATAGAAATTAATTTACAAAAAAGATGTGAATAATTACTTTTTTTAATTTTTTTTTTTTACAATTGCTAAAAAACAGTTCTGTTTTTCGGAATAATTAAGAATAGACAACGATTGAAGAAATAAAACTAAGTACATATTTAGTAGGGACGATGTGCATTTATTATAGTGTAAAACTAGCTGTTACCCGCGACTTCGTTCACGTAGAAATTTACAAAAAAGTGTTTTGTTCAATTCACTGATCTTACGAAAACTTAATAATTCTGTATTCCACGTTAAGAAATACATACACGCTATATATATATATATATAGAGAGAGAGAGAGAGAGAGAGAGAGTTTAATGTCATTTTTTTACTTTGTGAATCAATGTTTTGTTTTTATATTTTTCTGTTTTTCTTCTTTTTGGTGTTTATTGTTTTATTTTTTTTACTTTCTTTGTTTTTTGTTAATTTTTGTGTGGTTTTTTCGTATAAATTTATTGAACATCCTCTCTATATACAGTATTAAATTTATTGAAAAATCTCTTTATATACAATATTTGGTGTACGATTTTCTTGAGCTAAAACAAAAACGCCAGTGGCATTCCTCGCACGTGAACATGCCACGTATAGTTGGCCATATGAAAAGCAACTCTTAGTTAAATCTATGTCAACATTGCTTAACTTTTGCCCTTGTGACTTGTTAATTGTCATAGCAAAGCTGACACTTACAGGGAATTGTAGTCTTTTGAATTCAAACGGGAAATTCGATGGTATTATGGGAATTCGTGGTATAAGTACTATGTTACCTTTTCCGCATCCGGATATTATACGACCTTCTATAACGTTTATTTGCAATGACACTACTCGCAACCTAGTTCCATTGCAAAGTTTTGGTGGGTTTAAATTACGGAGTAGTATGATGGGAACGCCAATCTTAAGTTCTAGCTTGTGAGGAGGTAGACCAGGCACAAATATACTGTTTAAAAATTCTGTTGGAGTGGCAGCAAACTAAAGTACAGTAAGTAAAGTGTGGTAGAAAAAATTTTTTTAAGGAAATCATTGAGGAATCGGTGAGGAAAAGTAGCCTAAGTTACGCTAAGAATAATTTAATAAACGTAGCGCAATAAACGTTTGACATTTAATAAAAAAAATTTGAGAAATTGCTTTTATAAAGGATGTTAAATTACACTATGTTTCAGTTATTTGTTACAAATGTGAGAAAAATGTGTTTATTAAAATTTTCGGTATTGACAAAAGGCATAATCTTGCGCCAACTTGGCGGGGAGGAAGCAATGCCCCGCGGTTTTACCCGCATAATTCCCGTTCCCGTAAGAATATGGAAATCAAATATACCCTATGTTACTCGCTGATAATGTAGCTTTCCATTGGTGAAAGAATTTTTTAAATCGCACCAGCCGTTTCCGAGATTAGCCGGAACAAACAGACAGACAGACGGAAAAAAATTTTAAAAATTGGTTTTTTGTTATGAGTACCGTATATACTTTTAGTGCATTAAGTAAAAAGCTGCTAATTTGAAATTACTAATAGACACTTCAATTTTATTTATTTGTATAGATATAGATTGGGATTATAATAATTATTGTTTAAATGTGACTAAAGATGTAAATAAAAAATAAAAAAGAAAGGATTAAAACTAACCGTAAAACTTATCAATTTTTTGTTTCTTGCATTGCTTTTTGCTTATGAAGCCTTGATTTATTATTTTTAAAAGTGCATCCGAAACAGCCGATGCTCTACTTAACTGAACAGTGAGATAACTATCATTTAAAAAAATTATGGCACGTGTCAGCGTATTATCATGTGCGCGTAACACTATTATGTCTCATGAAGAGCATCGGTCGCCAGTAACCAAAACAACGACTTCATTACCTCAGCTTGGCGTTCATCTTGGCATCCAGTTTCCCATTCACCCGTATAGTTTCCGTTCCCGTAAGAATACGGGAATAAAGTATAGCCTATGTTACTTCCCGTTAATGTAGCTTTCCATTAGTGAAAGAATTTTTAAAATCGCACCAGCCGTTTCCGAGATTAGCCGGAACAAATAGACAGACAGACAGACAAAAATTTTAAAAATTGGTTTTTTGTTATGAGTACCATATATACTTTTAGTGCATTAAGTAAAAAGCTGCTAATTTGAAATTACAAACAGACACTTCAATTTTATTTATTTGTATAGATGGTACAGATATCGCCACATCGAAGAATTAAATACTTAAAAGTAAAAAAAGATTATCCTTGGATGATTTCCAACAGCCTTAAAAAATTTATCTTCAGGTCAGAATGAGGTAGATATGAGTACCTTAAGAAGCTGTGTGTTGACCTTGGACACTAATACACATTTGCATCCGTTCTCCATGTTCGTCAATGAACTATCGATGAGTCCTTAGAGGATATTTTCCCACTCCTCTCTCAAGGCGGTTTTGAGCTCTTGCACTGTATGGGGATGGATTGTGCAACAAGTCTGCCAAGAGCATTACGTGTATGTTCAATAGGATTTAGGTCTGGAGAATAAGCAGGCCATTGTATAAGGAGAATATTTTCACTTTGCAGTGTGTCCAATACCTCAACGCTTTTGTGTGGCTGCATCCATAAACCAAAAGTCTGGACCTGCAGCTCCCATGAAAATACGAACATGATCCAGAATAATCTATCTGCAATACTTTTGCGATGAAACACTTCCTCGCTCAAATATGTGAAGCGGTGTTCTGCTATTGAGCATGATGCCTGCCCACACCATCACCCCTAGGCCATACTTATCACGTTCACAAACAAACTTTTGTGTATAACCTGTTTTACATTCTCTCCGCAGTAATTGGTGACCAGAATCACTTCTCATACTGAAACGAGATTCGTCGGAGAACATCACTCTAGACCAGGGGAGGCCTACACGCGGCACGCGTGCCAAGGTGTAGCACAAAAGTTATAAGAGTGGCACGCGAAGACTTATTGAACGATTAAAAATTTTTAAAAGATAATGATAAATAATAATTTTTTTTACTGTTTTATTTAAAGGTGGTGGTTTTAGACAAAATAAAACATTAAAATCTATTTTAAATACGCTTAATTAAATAACAAAAGAAAATTGTAACGTAGACAACACTCCTTCATTGTTGTGTGCGTTGGTTTTCCGAAGGAAGTGCATTCGTGAGGTTCTGGAATTCGAGGGAATGTGTGTTTTTAAAGTATCTGGAAGAAAACAATGAACTGCCTAGTGAGTGCTTGTTTCTCAAGAATGAAGATATATATATATATATATATATATATATATATATATATATATATATATATAGGCTATGAGATTTAGGTTTTCTTAAAGATACTACAAAACATTTAAATAATTTAAATTTAAGACTACAAGGAAAAGATTGTTCTTTTCCAATCCTGATTGATCTTATATCTTCTTTTGTGAACACACTTTGGCATTTTTTTTGTCTCGATTTTGGAGATAAAAAGAGAAACTGATGCACACCTAGAACAGTCCGATTGTGTTAGCATCTTCGAGTACTGATCCCATTATAGATGACTCAGTAAAAATCTACGAAATAAAAAATCACACTAAGAAAGTGCTGATTGTCTAATAATTATTTAGAATTAAATTTTTCTGGTTACTCATTTTTTTTATTTTATACTAACCTAATTGAGAGGGAAACTGAAAAGAAAATTTTAACAATAAAACTTAAGTTCCTTTACTTTTTTCTTATTAATTATATTATTTTTAAACTTCCACTGCTTAGACTTGCTTAAAATATGTGCTATTTGCGTAAAAATTTCATAAATAAACCTATATATAAAAAAATTTTACCTTTTCATATTCTTTTGTTTGTTGGAAAAGTTTAAAGTGGCATGCAAAACTTTTTTTATCAGATAGTGGCACTCTTCCCTAGAAGGTTGGCCACCCCTGTTCTAAACCAATTTTAGTCCTCCCAACCAACATGTTCCTTGCACCAGCGTAATCTCTCTCCACAATGGCATGGTTGAAGTGTGATGCAACGAACAGGCTTCCGTGCATACAAATCAACTTAATTTAATCACCGTGAGATGATTCTTCCTGAAACATACGTCGTACTGGTAGTGGTTGCAAGGTTTGAAACAATCTAGCCAGGAGGGAAATTTCTGTTAATTTTTGCCACGAGGGCTACATAACGATCCTCTTATGGTGTGGTGTTCCTACCACGCCCCCCCCCCAGCATGCTTTCGCTAAGCATTTCCACCTCCAGTGGCCTGCTTTAATCGCGAGATGACACTCTTTAATACACCCATTGCAGCAGCTACAGTGGTAACACTTTGACCTGCTTCCAGTTATCCAACTGCTCGTCCACGATCATAGTCATTCAAATGATGTCTTGCTGATATATTGCTCTTAATTATTGCAGGAACCAAAAAGAGTTTCAGAGAAAAAACTTTTATAGCATCCAGCACTATTTTCGTCAAGCATCAAACAGCATGAATTTTCATATGAATCATGAGCTTGTATGCACTTTCTTTTTAGGGATAACGAGTTCTGGTCACCACGCCCTCTGAACTTAAATTTACTTTTATTGGTCAGCTGTCTAAGACGCCATTTTGCATAAAACAATTGTTCCTTAGCAATTGTCAAGCGGTGTAATAATGTATAGTGTTTATGAATTTAAAATTTGTTTTACGTGTGGTTTCTCTCTCTGAAGTACATTAAAAACTGAATCTATATTTAACGAATTTTTCCCATAACAAACTTTTCTTCGGGATTTAACGACTTCGTTAAATAGAGGTCGAACTGTATTTTTTTATTTTTAATTTCTAGTTTATTCACAGTATTTTAATAATATAACAGTAAAAAAAGTTACACTTTTCAATCTATATTGTGTGAAATTAAAAAGTAGTTATACTTCAAGATGTCGCTCTAAAATTACTCGTGGTTATTGGGGAAGGTTCTAGTAAATTTGTATGACATTCTGGGTTTGGCATCTGAGGTAGTACTTAACTTTTCTGATTTCCATGCCTGTTCAAATTTTTTAGCCCTTCTTACCAGGGACGCCTTAAGGCATGGACTAACTGGACCGGGCCCCAAGGCCTTGACCACAATGGAAGCCTCGTTTGTCTCTTGACTCAGATTTAATACGATAATGATTCAAATAATTTAAACGGTCGAATGTTTTTTCCGGTTGTACTCTCCGAAAAACTGGGAATTTTAAACATTATGTCAATTGGTTACATGTGATGACCGTCGTCCATGTATAGACCCAGACCTACCATTATACACTCTCATTACTCCTGCAGTCAAAAGGTGGCAATCGGTCGAACTGGTTTGTGCGATTTTAAGTCCTGCACATTTATTTGTTTCGGGTTATTGTACGTGTATTTAACAACGTATGCAATGTACTGTCAACTTTTAAGGGTCATATGAGGGGCCTATATTTGTGTGGAGTCCCAGGGCCTCAAGAAGTCTTAAGATGTCCCTGCAAGTTACCTAATCATTGAGTTATAATTATATCTACGGCTCGTAACCGTAATGGGCGAGAGGATGTGAACACCTGACCGATATAGCTTCTGTAGAGTCATTGGTTGTTAAAATCCTAGGGCAGGGATGGTGGCAAGCGTGCCATTGATGGCACACGGCACAATATTTTGGGCACGCCACCGATTTAAACGGTTTGGATTTTAGTTCAAAATAACCAAGTTCATTACGTAGTATTACGAACAAACGTGAAAGATCGATGCACTGGGCGGCAGAGAACACATTCGTTTTTTATTGTCTTGCCATAGTTACGTCGTGGACTACAATTGGTAATGATGCAAAGTTTCTCTACGCATAGCATAGTAAATTTCGTTGACACAGTTGTATTTTAAAGTTTATTTGTGTTATCTTTACGGTTTTTAACCGTTATTTAACATGAATATTTCAGCAAAATAAATAAGTAATGCAAGATAGTAAATGTAAGAGAGAATTTCAAACTTGGTGGACCGAGAAACAGGGCATGGTTAGTAAAGATGTCAAAGTGGTGTGTGTTTCATGTCCTGGAACAACTGTACGTAAAACTTCATCTGTAAACCGTAAAATGGATTCCAGATGTACCTAACTCTTTAAAGAAGCTGACATGATATTTTAACCATGTTTTCTTCTGTCTATGCCTGCGAGTCATTATTTTCAGAGATGAACAACATTAAAACTCGCTTACAATCTGTTTGTCAGATGACTCCAATTCAGCATGTATTCTGCTAACAGTAATATCTTATAGTACAAAATGTATTTTTTCGTAGTAAATAGTTTTGAGTTATTAGTATTTTGTTTTATTACTTTCCGAATAATCACAAATCAAAATTATTTGATGGCACAGGGCCATGGGTAGCCTAGTGGTTAGAGCATCGGACTCCAGACCCGAGGGCTTGGGTTCGATGCCATGATGCCACTAAATACCACCGAGTATAGACGGAGTACGTGCTCGTTAAATCAGTGGGTCCGAAAGTCTTGTGGGCGGTCGCAGCAGAAACCACGAGTGCAGGGGGCTGGAGAATATTTCCCTCCCCTTCAGTTCCATGCCAAAATTGTGGAGGTGGAGATAGATGGTGCCGCCATCTATCGTTAAGAAGTCCAACCTGTCTCACAGGCAATGGAAACTTTCATTCCTTCCCTGCGGGAAGGACACGACAACAACAACAACATTTGACGGCACATTGATCCATGTAGGCTCGCCACCCCTGTCCTTGGGCAACTAATGAACTGCCGTGTGCAAGAACTAATGTTAAAGCTGCCAAGGCTCAAATTCCTCACGTTGACGACTAGAGGTGGTGCCTGCTCAAATGTCGTTCTTGTCACTTGACCAAGGTTCAAAATTATGGAAACGTCTCCAGTTGCACTCATTTTGTCATAACGCGATGTTAATAAGTATTTAATATTTAGCTCTATTTGAATATCCTCAGATACAAAATTCGCTACATTAATATTTAGTTGCTATAACACGTGTTGCTGTGGTATGATATCGATAAATCCCAACGTAAATTTATCTCATTCATATTGTTGTAACCTTTTTTAAACCTTCTTATTTTTCTCCGTAAGAGGGCACGCGAGAGCCGCCAGATATATTTTGTGTAACTGTGTAGTAAACATAAATAAAGATTTCTTCAACCAGTACAGACCGATTACTATTCCATCGTAATCACATATAGCTCACCAGAAGCATAAAGAAAAGAATTTTAATCACAATATATATATATATATATTTAAAGAAACGTTTCTTTATATAAGAGGCTAATATCTTCAATGTGCGAACTGCAATAAAATCTCAAGATATGTTTCTTTCACACTTATATATTATAGTACATAATGTAATGTATTCATTTTGTCAATAAATATGTTGAAGTCGTGCGGCAAGACAAAAATCAAAGTAGTTAATGAAGCGTCATTTATTTATGCCATTCGAACTTCAGGAGGCAGAAATGGTGCGTCCTTTTTCTGCTCAAGCAACAAAAAAGACACAGGATTATACATACAAAATAACTGGAAAAATATGATAGGAAAGTTATTGTCCAACAATCCATTTATTAATCTTCAGTAAGCCTAATTTTTGCATTCATATTTAATTTCAATTTGTTTTTGTATAAATATGTATGTGTGTGTGAATGTATTTCTGTATGAGAGTATGAGCTTTTTTGTTTTTGATCATGGTTTTGAATTTTGTTCTTTTCTTCTACTGTGTATGTTTCAATGTAAATAGTGTGTATATCTCAGGATTTTCCTCTGTTGTTAAAATTCAATCTATGTGGTTACGGAAAATTGAAAAATAATTAATGTCTTTTATGTTCGAATAAAACTATCCATTGGACTGTTATCCGCAGGAGTTGTGGCCCTCCCGGAAATCCAAACGATAGAAATAGAGAAAAGAATTAACTATTCCTGGAAACCAGAATAGTTCTAATCCCTTATTGAGTGGGCTCGGTCTTTCTTGCACAGAAAAGAAAGGAAAGTTATAATCACGTGTTCAAATGATAATAAATATTAGTTACTTTTAGAAATTACGCAAGAGTAGATTTAGGGAAAAGTCTCCGTCGCTCAGGGGTATTAACTTCGTCTCGGGGGTGGGGGTTGAAAATACAAACAATTGTTAAATAGATATAACTCTTGAGAGAGAGATAAATTTAAATTAAATAATTCAAATCTTTTACACATTATATATAATTGAATGAGGTTTCAAAAAGTACAAATTGTTTAAAATATATAATCATAATTTTAAAAAATGTAAGCATATGAAATTAAGAAATATTTCTATTATAAATATTAAGCAAGTTTTACGTTGTGCACTATTTTCTAAAATAACATGCGCAACTTTTATGCATACCTTTTATGCATGCGTTTATGCCTTTTATGCATAGTGTTTGAAGTATAAAATGTACCATACTCTTTAAACCCTTCCTAATTTTAGTATTATATATCTTTTGCATTTCAAAATACTTTAAAAATATTTAAATTTAATTTTTTTTTAAATGTGTATTTTTTTATTTTTTAAAAAAAAATGTGTATTTTTTTAATTTTTTAAAAAAATGTGTATTTTTTATTTTTTTTAAAAAAATGTGTATTTTTTATTTTTTTTAAATATAATTTATTATTTTATTTACATAAAAAAAAATATCTACAGTGTAATAAGGATACATTTAACATTGAAAATAAACTTATTGCTAATTATTAGAGCAACTATTTTAGAAAATATCATCCGCAACGTAAAAATTAATATTTCTTACAGAAATGTTTCCTATTTTCATATGCTTATAATTTTCGAAATTATGATAATATTTTAAATATTTTACACTTTCTTGAAACCTCATTTCTCTATAAATAATGTGTAAAAGAATCGAATTATTTAATTTTAACCTCAAAGAATTACATCTAATCAAAAATTGTTTATATTCTCAGCTCTCGAGACAAAATTAACACCCCTAATACTCCTTAGCTATTAAGGTATTTACTGTCTAGGAATCGTGGATAAAGCTGTCAAAATATAAGGTTTAATACTTTTAATGTGAAATGAAATGAGACTTGCGTTTCGAAATAGGTTATTCGCAATTATGATTTAAAGAAAAAAATATAAAAGTTAAAAATTTTAAATTAATATTTAATTGAACTGTTACATTTATATTCATATATATATATATATATATATATATATATATATTCCTTCACTGTTTTAATTATTTAAATTATTTAACTTTTTTTTTTTTTTTTGCATCTTTCCTCGCAGACAAGGGAAATTATTGACATTTGTAGAAAAACCAAGAAATTTTTCTTTTCTTAAAAACTATGTTTCGAACATTTATTCGTCTGAACTACAGTCAAATATCGAGAACAAAACCTACGTTGATACTTAACTCTCTAAATTTCCACACCACGTTAGTATGAAGACTTAGAGCTTCGATAGATTTAACATACATCGGCCTCTCTGAAAAGCAGGTCTTAAGACATCTTTATCCAGGACGTGAAATCATGGACTTTCTTATGGCATCCACACAACTATCGTAACTAATCCTTTCATTCTATTTCAGTTTGTGTGTGTGGGTCTCCCCTAAGGACACAAATTACAATACATCAGTGGATAGATAAAAAAAATTTTAATTTTTTTATGAATTTCACTTGATACCAATGCGAATTGTAACAGAAATTTTCCAGTGTTATAACGTACTTTTTGAAAATTAAGCTCATTAACGGTGAAAGCAGACTTTTAAAAAAGTGGTCGTGCAACGTATTGGTAGCCGAAACAATAGATTTTGATGGCTAATAAGGAAGCAAGACAGTTTCATTTTATATTTCTCTAAAAATATAAAAGTATTTTTACCATAAGTAGTAAGTAAGATTAGCAGTAGCGCACATATATATAAGGGGAGGTTCCGCGGGTCCGCACCCTCCCCATAGACCTAAACTTTTTTCGATTGATTACAACCCTATGTATACAGTACATAAAATTAAGTATTTGTTATTAAAATTAATTTATTTATTAATTAATTCTTATTATTAATTCAATCATTTATTTTTTACTGTTTTTTGTTAACAAAATCGACAAAATCAGAAGAAATCAATTGGTGTTGTCTTGAGGTATGAAATGAGTTGGGGGACTTTTGACCATGGAACCCCACCCCCCTTGAAAAATTTTTGTGTGTGCTACTGCTCTCTCCCTTTTTATATATGTGTGTGTGTGTTTTCTTGCGATAGATTGATAGATACAGGGGCCTAACTTTTCAACTGGCCCTGTTTTTTCTATTACGTCGAAATGTTCTGCTGTACGGAGAAGTTGGATCCATAAAGCATTGATTAACCCTGCTTTCGCTAACCTAATTCAGCGACAGCTTTAGAAATCATAACAACAAAAATAATAGTCCAACAGCATATACAGAAAGGAAAATCGCTTGCCATGTCTCTGTAGCACAATGGATAGCGTGTTGAGCTATCCAAAGGTCGTGAGTTCGAATCCCACCCAGGATGGCCTAATTTCTGAGAATGTGGTTAGTTTTTTACAATACAATTTTTTGAACAATTAAATTAAATTAATGTATAAATAGTGAGAAACAAAAAAAAATAGAGTCCAACACCATATATTTAAAAAAAATGGAAAATTGAAAGGAAAATCGCTTTTTTTTTGTCACTTAATATTGGGATTCTGTCACATGTATATACATATTTATATTAATTGTTACTATATTTATTAAAAAAGTAACTAAAATAAAAATTTTATTTGTTGACCTAAGTAAGAATTGACTTAAAAAAATTTTTTTTTTATGTTACTTGTTCGAACACAAATTAGGATATTAAAAATTCATTGAAGTCATATACCGTGTCAAGTGCATTGTGAGCTCAAAGAACTGATCCTTTTTAGTACTATCACCATTTTCAAAAATGTAAACTCGAATAAAATTATCTGTAAAAAATAAATAAATATAAAATATTCTATTTTAAAAAAATATATCTTCCAATTTCCTCCTGGGCATAGCATACCCACCTCGTATCAGTAACCTTGATCATATGTGACATCAGTTTGACTTAAAATAAGTACCATGATTTTTTTTCTCCTGATTTTAACCATATGCTTTTACCATTAATGAGCATGGTAAAAAAAAACTTCGATAAAATAAATCGAAACCATTGAGTGGAGAAGGGTGGACCACACCTCATCTAGATTCATTACACGTCACCAAAGACAAAAACCAGATTTTTTCAAAAGCTTAATTCTTCCAAACTTCAGCATGTCAACCTTGATCTGTATCAAAAACTGGAATTTTTTTCTCAGGAAAAAAAATGTCTTGATTGCGTCTATCCATCAACCCTTGGTATTTATACGAATTTCACAACACATTACCCATTCGTATGTTATAAGCAGTCTCCTAAATCATGTTTCACAAAACGCAACCCTCTCTTACCCCCCCCCCCCCGTTTTTACAAGTTCTCGATCAAAGATTGGAGAGGGAGAAAAATAATAATGATAATAACAAATTGCACACTTTCATTTTTAAATCCCTTCCTTCTTATATTGGAAGCATTACATTTTTCACGCCAAATCCTTCCCTTTCTTAACACAATAGGGATCAAAATACCCCCCCCCTCCTCCCATCGGCTGTGCATCGGTGTATTTAACTTAATACATATTTATGGAAAAATGAATGGTTTAAAAGAAAGGAGGGACAAAAAAAGAAAATAATAAAGAACAATTCGTTGTCAAATGCCATCGAGAAAACCACGACTTTTCGTTTTCTGCGCCTCGTTGCAAAATTTTGTGACAGCTCTATCCATCCAAGGGGAGGTCGCGGGTCAACCTATCTCATTTCACGGTTACGGTCAGAAACCGTTCCTCCCCCCTCCCCCTACGGTTCCAGCCACCCCTCATCCTCAACACCCAAAACTCCATCGCTGTGTTCATAAATGTTTATGACAGTTTTGGGTATGCCTGGCTAGAGAGATGGGGGCAGCGTACTGGAACAGATTGGGAACCGAGTTTTCGAGAAAAGGGGACGGGGCAGGGGGTGTTGAAGGGGTGGGGGGAGGGGTCGGAATTACCCGAGTAAAGTTACCTGAAATGACGACGCATCTTCGTACGTATATACGAACGCGAAAAATAGTTTTCAGTGGAGGCGCGTTTCACACCCGTCTCTCCCATGCTCAGCGCAACGAAGCCAGCGTGACGGAAAGGGAAGATTAAGGAGGCTGGGTATGCCACATTTGGCGAGTGATGGCCCTTTCAGACGACTTTTGTCTATGGGAAATAGGTTGGTAAGGTATTCATTTCGATTTAGAGTAATAAAAGTTTTTTTTGGAGATATGAATGATGAAATGCAGGGGGGAAGGGCGTAGCTACCACAGTATCAGGGTATCAATGATACGGGGCCCCCAAGCTACAGAGACCCATGTGTAAGCAAAAAATCATAAAATGTTAAGGGGACTGACTCAACAAACGACCCTCAAGGAGTTTTGATACAGGGCCCACTCAGGACTAGCTACACCAGTGGTAAAAGGAGAGACATTTCACTATTTACATTATGTTCACTGAATTAGAGTAAAAAAGAAAAATTTTAGCCTAGATAATTTTGATACTTTAAAAATCTTGGTTTTTAAAGGAACTAATTGTGAATGGATTTTAATAAATACTACAAATAACATTCTCTTTAATCTTTGATATTAAAGAAATTCCTCCCTTTTCTCCCCTCGTTCCGTCGAGATGCGGCAGCCGGGGCGTTATTTTTTCTTCGCTCTCCTAAAGCTAAATAGAAACTAAATCAACTGGATGAGTGGCCCACTCACCCCTCCACCAGCATTGTTGCGCTGCACTCATTGTGGACTGCTTTATATTTTTATGCAACTTCAGCAAATCATTCTTATTTTTTTCACTTATTATGATGAGTGGATAATATAGTTTTCACTAAGGTTCCACGTAAATGTATAACCGTTACCGTTACCTTATATTTTGAGTGCAACTTCTATTCCTATATAGCGTTCATTTCAATAAAGTTAAAAGGAAATTCTTATCTGAAGCATTTTTAATACCTTTGAAAACTGGTTTCCTAAGCAAAATCGATGTAATAAATTGTTATTTGTTTTTAATAAATGTATTTTTGGATGGAATTTTTTCCTACTTACAAAGATACAGAGACAAACACAAGGGGGAAGTTGGGAGGTTCAGCCCTCCCCCCCCCCACCCCTCCAATAGACCTACAGATTTTTAATTGCTACCACAGAGCAATTAATACCCTTTGGTCAGAAGCGTAACGGAGAATCTTGCCCCCCCCCCTACAAAGTCAGGTTTGGGACCCCAAGCCAGATCTTACAAAGGACTGATTAAGTACGTACTTGGCGTCAGTCAGGCTTCGGGCCCCCTAGAATCCTGCCCCCCACCCCCGCGATGCGGGGATGTGCATTACGCCGCTGCCTTCAGTGCTTTCCTGTACGTGTTTTATAGACTGTAACCCCTCATTAGAGTCTATGTAGGCCACTGCAGGAATATATATTATAATTTACTTTGGTTTCGAGGATTCATACGCAATAAATAAACTAATGTTTGGTGAAAGGCTTGTAAAGAAAATTACTTAAAGGAAGATTTCATGATTTGTTTAATAGGTTCATCACATAAAATAAAAAAAGTGAATGGTGCTTAAGATGATAATATTGCTTATCAAAATGATGGCATTGATTTGAAAACAAAATGTTAATGTGACTCTTTGGAAGCGATTTTGTTCAGATTAAATAAATTAGAAAAATTAAAATTTCAAAAATATTTATAAGTATTTATTCTTTTGGTTGCGTTGAATAGAACATGCCTTAAATAAGATCTCATTTATCTGTAAATAAAGTTAAAATCTTAAAAACACTTTGAAATATTTAAATTTTGGGGGGGGAATTAACTGACGATAAAAACCATTTGCTTCATTTAATTTCATCAGCAACATCAAATACTTATTTTTAACGGGGGGGGGGGGGAATGTTATTTTTTTTCGAATTATTTAATACCAAAAAGAATACACTGAAGAAAACCATTATCTGTCGCATTGGCATAACGGAAGAGAAAGCCCACCCTGCAAAATCAGGTCGTTGGTCCCCTAGAATCCTGGACCCTCCTGCAAAGTCAGGTCAGGGCCCCTAGAATCCTGGACCCTCCTGAAAAGTCATATTATGGGCCCCCTAGAATCTTGGACCCTCCTTTGCAGGTCTGGGCTCTCTAGAGTCTTAGAATCTAGAGTTTTGGGCTCTCTAGAGTCCTGGGTCCACCTGCAAAGTCAGGTTTTGGGCCCCTAGAATCTTGAGCCCCTAAGCAATTGTGAAGTGTACGTTATGCCACTGAACTGTCATCATCTATTGTTTTTATTATTTATTTAGAAAAAGTTTAGGTGAAGTACCTGCGCTTACTAAAAATGTACTTACATTCTAGTGCTCCATAGCCATCGTCCCTCTCCCCCCCCCCCAAAAAAATTTACTAATCAGTGACTTACTTACACTTAGTTTCAAAGAAAGAGAGTATGTATGTAATATATAGCATAAAACTTTATTCAAAGATATTGTTAAAAGACGGAAAAAATGTCAGACGTCATTTCTAAATGAATTTCAAAAATAAATATTGTTTCGATATCTTTTTTTTTTCTTTCTCATAGGAATTCCGTTATGGTCACGAATTCACAGACGGGATTTTCTTTGTTGAGTCATGGGTTCCAGTCAGGGTGCCGCTAAAAGACCTGCCATAAGGAGCAGTGCACCGCTAGAGGCTCAAAGTCCTCCCATTGGCGTGGTGTGGGAGTTTGGAGAGTGATATGATGCCAACTGGGGATTGTTCTCGTCACTCGCCCTTAAAAAAATCAGTTAAAAATAAGTTTAATTTTTTAATAATTTCATTAATTTTTTTTTATATATAATCATTACTTTAAAATAAAGGCATATATTTTTTTTAAAGATAAATGCTTTGGCATGTTTAGATTTTTCATTTTCCGGTATTTCTAATAAAATTCCAGTATTATGATCTTTTTAACATTAATCAAAAATTTTATAGAACATTATCTTGAACTTTATGAATAAATGGCTTTTTTTACACACTTTTAACTCGATGTCGGATCACTTATTGTTACGCAAAAGGAAAAGAACAAAATTCATCAGTTTACTACAAGTACATTAGTGGTAAATTAAAGAATTATTTATCTTACTTTTCTAATCGTTTTTTTATTTCGGAAGGCTTTAAATTCAATTAAGTCAGAAAAATTATTTGATTAGTTTTGACCTAAATGTAAAATGCGCCTTAAAATAATGCCCTTCACTTCCTCTTGCATGGATTTTAAATAAGATGGAACTGTAATTTTTTCAAAAAAAAATTCGAGTTTATTTAACAATTTCATGGTTTGGGAAAAGAAGGAAAGAATTTAAACAGAAACTCTTGTATATAAAAAAGTTAAATTAATCACAATTTTTTAAAAAAATAAATAAGTAATAATTGACTCGGAAGTGATTTGAACACGCAACCTTCTGATCCGGAGTCAGACGCGCTACCGTCGCGCCACCGAATTAGACGCTTTCACGAAAGGCCAAATACTCATGTAAATAAACAAAAACTGAATTATTTTCAAATAGATTTATTGTTCTTATCTTTAGTTCACTTGCTTTATTTCGCATAGTTTTTTAAAGTAAATATCTATTTTTGAACGTATCCATTTATAACAGTTGTTGTATATTTCGTTCTACCTATAATAACATAATTCCAATCGTCTGTTTTTTTCGCTCAGGCGTAATGGTTGCTTGAGTGAGTGAGTATTATAGTAACGTCGCCTTGTAAAGCACCACGAGTGCTATTGGCGATGGACCTCATGATTTTGAACCAGTAGCGTTTAAAATTTGATAAGATTTTATAAAAAATCTTTCAAAACAGATATCTTTCCCTCCTTCCTGCAGCTGAAAAATATATTAAAATTAGCATGAAATCAACTAAGATTAAAAGCAAATTTATCCTTTTCATTTTGTAAGACCCTGAGAAAGAAGAATGAATATAATTATTCTACAAATATTATTCTAAAAATGTCTCATGATTGCATGAGATGCAAAGAAAAATGTTATCCCTCAAACTGAATTCGTCGTTACTTACACGTCTTTTTAATTTCCATGATATTTTTTGTATTTTTGAATATTTTTACGCGAGAGATGCCTCTCAACTAGTATTACTTTCTTCACAATTATCACGGTGAGATTTCACGCCTGGAATCTAACACTAATAACATCTAATGTTAAAATCTCATGATATGTGTTAAAATTTCACATAAAAAACCATTCAAGATATTTTTTATATTTATTATAAAAATTTTGTTTCATAAAGTAAACAAAAAGTACTATGTAATACATGATTTCGGTTTTTGTGATAAATGTGATTTTTAAGCTATGATGTCCAAGGAAGATTGTGATGCCGTTTTAACGAAAAGGTAATATTTGCCCAAAAAATTTTTTTAATAAATTATTCCAGATATTTTTAAGCAAATACTTTTATTATTTTTGTAGATATTTATCTCAAACACCTCAAAAAAGTAGAACTATAATATATATATATATATATATATACTAGCCGTTACCCGCCCGCTTATCTGGGTATTTCATGATGTTTTATAAATTTTTACTGCTTATATATATGTATAAATTATTGATATCTAAGTCATAGCATTAAGAATTCGATTGAATTGAAAAATATGCTTATACCTGTAACTGTCACCTGTTGTTCAAAAAAAAGGGCAGAACTCATCTAATTTGTATTTTTGAAAAATCTCTAAAATTGAAGTATAGAATGATGTTTGCTCTTTCGTAACTCAAAAACCAAGTGGATTCCCACAAAAACAATTTTCGGTGGATCTCTACTCCGTAAATTGAACATGCAAGCTAAATTTCAAGTCTAAATCTAACATAAAAAAAACAAAAGTTTTACTATCAATATTCCCGTAATCCTGTAGAGAGCCGTTTTCCAAAATTACCGCTCTTAGCGGATTTCAATTCAACAAAAGAAAAATGCAAACCAAATTTCATTTATATAGTCCTTGTAGCTCGAAAAAAATAATTTTTTTGTCAATACGTCCCAGTAACCCCCTGCAACCCCCAGAACTTGATTTGCTTAAAATTTATTCTTAGTGGATCCCTATTCAACAAAAGAAACATGCTTAACAAATTTCAAGTATATGGGTCTAACAATTAAAAACAGGATTTTTTTGCTGTAACTCCTCTTGACCCCTCGCAAACATCCTTAGGGGTCAATTTTCGTTTTACTCTTTGTTAGAGGAACTCTATTCCATGAAAGGAACATGCCTACCAATTTTCAAGCAGGATGATCAAATAGTTTAAAAATGGAAATATTTATCGATTACGCCTCTTAATCTGTCGAAATTAAACTTAGTAGTTGATATTCGCGAAACCCATTTTGTAGCGGTTCTCTACTTTACGAAAGGAATCTGCTTATCAAATTTCAAGACTGTACGTCTAACAGTTTAAAAATGGGGATAATTGTCTATAACGCCACTTGAGCCCCCGCAACGCCACTTCTGGGTCTGTTTTCACAAAACCCATTTTGTAGGGGAATTGCACTCTATGAAAGGAATCTGCTTAGCAAAATTTGAAGACTGTGCGTCTAATTAATTAAAAATGCAAAAAAATTATCAATAACGCTTCTTGAACCCCGCAACGCCACCTAGGGGTCGATTTTCACAAAACACATTTTGTAGTGTATTTCTATCCTATGAGAGGAATCTCCTAACCAAATTTCAAGACTGTGAGTCTAATAGTTTAAAAATAGAAATAATTACTTATATCTGCCCTTAACCCCCCGCAACACCCTTTGGGGGTCAATTTTCTCCAAACCCGTTTTGTAGCGGATATTTACTCCATGAAAGAAACATTCCTACCAATTTCCAAGCAGGTAGGTCAAATAGTTTAAAAACGAAAATATTTATCTCTTACGCCCCTTGAACCCCTGCAACGCCACTTAGAGGTCTGTTTTCACAAATCCTTCTTATAGTTGATCTCTACTCTATGAAAGAAATCTATTTATCAAATATAAAGACTGTGCGTCTAATAGTTTAAAAATGGAAATAATTATCTATAACGCCCCTTAAGTCCCGCAACGCCACTTGGGGGCAATTTTCACGAAACCCGTTTTTAGAGTATCTCTACCCTATGAGAGGAATCTGCTTACTAAGTTTCAAGACTGTACGTCTAATAACTTAAAAATCGGAATTTATAACGCCCCTTAAACCCCCCGTCCCCGCAACACCCCTTGGGGGTCAATTTTCCCAAAACCCATTTTGTAACGGATATTTACTCCAGGTAAGAAACTTACCTACCAATTTTCGAGCAGGTAGGTGAAGTAGTTTAAAAACGGATATATTTATCAATTACGCCCCTTAATCCCCCGCAACGCCACTTAGAATTCTGTTTTCACAAAACCCGTTTTGTAACTGATTATTATTCTACGAAAGGAATATATTTATCAAATTTAAAGACAGTGCGTCAAATAGTTTAAAAATGGAAATAATTATCTATAACGCCCCCTAAGCCCCTGCAACGCCACTTGGGGGTCGATTTTCACTAAACTCATTTTGTAGAGGATCTCTACTCTCTGAAAGGAATCTGCTTACCCATTTTCAAGATTGTACATCAAGTAGTTTAAACATGGAAACAATTATTTATAACGCCCCTTAACCCTCGTACCGCCCCTTGCGTTTCGAATTTCGAAAAATCCGTTCTTAGCTGATGTCTACTCTATGAAAGGAACATGTCTACCAAATTTCAAGTCTCTAGGTTGAATAGTTCTAGAGATATCGTGATCAGTCAGTCAGTGAGTGAGTCGCTTTTCTCCTTTATATATATAT
Source organism: Trichonephila clavata (assembly GCA_019973975.1). Lineage (NCBI taxonomy): Eukaryota > Metazoa > Arthropoda > Arachnida > Araneae > Nephilidae > Trichonephila > Trichonephila clavata. The sequence continues at coordinate 62,083 of BMAO01034211.1, forward strand.
ATTTGAAGATTTATTTAATTCCATAGATATTGGGGATATGGTTAAAATTCTCAAAATAGCCTATAACAAATATTCTTTGAATAAGCTAATTAAGTATGATAAATATCTTTCAATTATTCATCTAGTACTATATGAAAATTATATTTTTCACAATAACTCTTATTATCAGCAAATTAAAGGTCTTCCACAAGGAGGACCTGCGAGTAACTGTTTAGCCAATATTTATCTGCACTTTTATAAATATGATAACATTAGTATCGATTCTTGTTACTTTTTTAGATACATAGATGACTTAATCATCTTTAGTAATATAGTAAATTTTGTTCCTAGTTTTAAATATTATCCCCAATATCTGAAATTATTAAAAACCAATTATAATAATGACTCTGCAAACTTTTTAGACCTACAATTAATTGTTAAGAATAATATACTAATTAGTAATATTTTTGATAAAAGAGACTCTTTTGATTTTAACATTATTAAAATGCCTTTTTGGGAAAGTAACCTACATCTCTCTCTATATATTTTTAGAAATATCATCTTAAATTTTATAAAAAGAAATAACGATTTAGTCACAGATAATGATGTTAAGCAAAATAATTTTAAGCTATTCCGCAATAATTGCTTGGAATACAACTATCCAAGTAACTTCATTTTTAAATATATTTCTAAAGTATCTCTCTAATTCTCCTTTTCAAAGTTTAAGTATTATTCTTTGTTTTTTATTATTTTCAATTTGTTTTAGTTTGCTTTGTTTAATTGCAAAAAAAACTATCCAGGTGGCGCCACTAATTTTTGCATCTGGTTTTACCAACTTAGCACGTCATTTTTAACGATCATTTAGCGTATTGTTCTCGTACGTACAGTTTTTCCCGCTCTCCGGTTATTTGCATTTTTTCATGTAAGTTTTTGCTTCATTATTCCTTTTCAAAATTATTTTTATTTGTATTTTGTTAGGATTCATTTCCTTTCATATTTTCTTTTATTTTTATTTTATTTTTCTTTTGGTTGCAAATTACACGTGGTTGGTTTTAGGCCTAACTTTTCAATATTGGTATGTTTTCCTGTTATGTATAAAATTTCTGCTGAACAGGGGAAGGTAGGATCCATAAAATATATTTAACCCTAATTTTGCTGGTCCTAATTCAGCAACAGCTTTAGAAATCATAACAGGTCTTTATTTTAGTCTATTGACTCTTTTGGCTTCTTACATTTTAAAGGTCTAATTCTGTTCCATGTTATACATACGCTTAGTTAATTCTTCTATAATAGACTCTTCCATCATTTTTAAAGTGTGTTTATTTAAATCTGGTTTAAATCTTCTAGCTTTGTTAGTGATATTATTTTGTATTATCAATTTTATTATGCCATGTATTTCTTTCATTTTATGTTACTATATATATATATATATATATTATTACAGTGTACTTTTTAAAACTTAGAATTAAGGTGCATTGCAGGGAAAACTGGAGATCAGTGTGAATTGGGATATCACATATTTTTCCAACTATGAAACACGTAAAAATCTGCTTACTCATAGAAATAATTCTCATTTTTCACTTTAGGTTAGAATATATATTAATTTTGTGAAAAAAAAGTTTTTTTTTATCAGAAATTCGTAAAAAAATCCGACAGAGAAAGGGTCAATTCATTCCACAAATTTTATGAATAATCAACTTCTTACATACGACAATTCATAAATTCTTTTTAAATAAATTATATAATTAATTAATTCTATAAATTATATTATTGATTATTCTATATTCTGTAAAATTTACTCTTATTATTTCAACAAATTTAATACCTAAGCAAGACCATTAATTTTATAACTAACCCATTTTATAAATTATTTCCTTGTTAATTTTAAAAATTTTATTAAGTAAGAGAAACAAATTAAAAATCGAAATTTATTCAACCAATGAAAATCAGTACTGAAATTTATCTGACCAATAAAAATCAAAATGTTTAGGGGGAAAAATTAGAATATCACATAAGTAATTGAATGAGTGAAACATTGAATACGATATGTAAACAAATAAAGATCATGTTTAGATTGATTGTGTGTATTTATGTACTTATTTCAGAGCTACGCGAGAGCTATTGGCGACGGACCTCGTAATTTTGAACCATGGTCAAGTGACACTGAAGCATGGTCAAGGACTCCACACTCCTCAAAAAAGAAGGGGGGAAAAACTTCAAGAAAGAGAAATTCAAGTTATGAAATAACGGAAGGGAGTTTAAATTCTAAAAGGGAGGGATTATTATATACCGTGAATATTTTATTATTTATGTACAGTAAATTATATATATATCTATATATATCGTGTGTTTCAAGTCAACACCAAGCTTTTCTTTTAAAAAAAATGGTTTTATTTCGCGAGCAATCAACAGACCTTACGCTGAGTGAGTGAATATTAACGTCAAACTGTTTAGCTACACGAGGGCTTTTGGCGACGGACCTCGTAATTTTGAACCATGGTCAAGTGACGAGGATAACTCCTGAGCTGGTACCCTCTCACCTAAAACCTTACGCTGAAAGAAAATGGAGGCAAGTGAAGACTAAGTGGTTTTACTACTTATGTCCAGATGTTTTAAGTACTCTTTTCAGTAAGGAGTTATACTTGAAAGTTAAGGATGGCAATGGGCTATAAAAAATAATGATCTGGGATTAGAAGTGTTCTGTTTGGACCATCTGTTCGGAGAAACAATTGGGTGTTTTATTTGAGAATGGAAGATGTAACGGTAAGTAAAAGTTAAGTGTTAAATAGGGAATTTAATTTTAGATCTAATTTAATTATCCTTACACACACACACACACACATATACATATTTATATATATTATACTCAATTAATACTTTATAATTTAGTGACAATATATGAAAAACTGTAAAGACTCATTTTTCCCCATAATTTTCGAATTGGTGTTTTAAATATTTTATATGAACTAATGATAAAAAAAAATGTATGAATAGGAAAAAGAAGAAAAAAAGTTTTAAGAAACGGATATTTTTTAGAAACATTTACAGAATTTGAATACACGAATTTGATATTTTTTGCATAAACTTTGTTCATCTTTATTCAGCTGTGAATATTCCTTATAAGACACACAAATATATCTACCACCTATACTTCAATCTTCAATTCAAGTATCAATAATAAATATAACTGTAATAATTCATTTAATACACATACGGGTTGTTTGATTCTATATTTTCCTTTCGGTCAAACAACAGTGTTCTGAAATTCTATTTCAATGCGATTTTTATTTCATTTTATGCAATGGAATTTTTGGAATCATTTTATAACATTTCGTATGTTTATTTGTTACCCCGAATAGTTATCTCACTACTCTTTATCTGATACTTTTTATCTTATTTCTATTGTTTTAAACATTCTTTTGTTTTCCACGTATAGCACTTCTGTGCCATTCAACCCTTAAAATAATAAACTCGAATGTAAAATTAAAGGTCACACACAAATGCTGATATTTTCCTTTTTAATTAAAACTCTTTATACGGCTCTAATTTAGCATACAACTAGTTGAATATTTTATGGATATTAAATGAATTTTTAAAGAAAAATTTGATAAAGTAAGACCAGTTATTCGAAGAGGAAATTATCATTAAATAATTAAATATTGATATTTTCAAAAAAAAAATTTTTTTTTTTAAATAAATGATATTTTAAATGAGTCCCAAGTAATGTAATAATTCTAACATTAGGAGTGTAGTAAAATTGTAGAACATTTTTTTGACGTGGTGTTAAGGTATAAAACATAAAATTAAGTATACTTTATTTGTTATAATTTCAATATGCTTTTTAATTTTTTTGTATAAATAACAATATAAAACAGTGGACTTCAAACTGTGTTCCACCGAACCCTGGGGCTCCACAAAGTATATCTAGGGGTTCCACGAGTCCCAATATAAAAATCTAGAAGAAACTTATAAATATGTATTCAAAATAAATTAACATTCTCTAAGAAGTTTGTACAGTTACAAGTCACTAAAAATCGTCCTATTCATTAAAACTGAAAATTTTATTTACATATAATAACTTTACTTCGCAGCACTTTTTAAACTTATATATATATTATAATATAATAAAATTATATTAAAACGTTTTATCACTCTATATATACTTTCTACCTAAATGGTGAATATTCTATTCTTTACTACCTCGGAGTCCTCGGGATAACTTTATACTCGTTAGTAAGCACAGTCTTATAAAACTAAATAGTTTTCAAATGGAAAATGCACCTTTTTGCATTTGTGGGAAAAATTACCTATAATAAAGGAGAGGGGACAACTTATCAACAGATTCCATGTGTGTGTGTGCACACATTTAAGCAAGAGCAGCTCCTAAATTTTATGTTGTAAATTCTTGCAAAATACATAATATTTCTGAGACAGCTATAAACATTTTAATGCCATTCAGAACATTGTGTTTAAGTGAAATATATTTCTCAATAGGAGTGGATACAAAAACAAATTAAACTCAGAACATATTGTGCGATTACATTTAATCTCAATAGACCCAAACTTCGACAGTTTGTGTGAGAAAAAAAAAGCAAGCACGTATCCCAGTTACTAAATATAAAGCTTGGATAGGTGACATTTCGATCACAAATTAATCTTATTAATGAGTTAGTTATATTAAGAAATTAAACTAGAATTTTTTAATAATAAATGTAATACTTTTTATTTGTTTTTACTTTAAGTACCTGTAACATGTTTTGATCTACTTTAAATATTATTTTGAGATATATTCTTCTAAATATAGGTATGGAATGGGGTTCCACGAAAACACCTCCAAGCTTTAAGGGTTCCGTGAGTTTAAAAAGTTTGAAGACCACTGATATAAAAGGAATTAAACTGTGTACTTTTAATAAAATTTTTTCATTGAAATCGTGTGTATTATTTATAGTGTGACATAAGATTTTATTTTCATATACATCAGATGGATTAAAAAAACACAACTTTAACAAATTTGTACATAGGACAAAAGAGACTCACTCATTTATCTTGAGATCTCCGTTACTATTGAACAGATAGACTTGAAAGTTGACAGGCATGTTCCCTTCGTTTAGTAGAGATCCGTCAAGAACGGGTTTTTCAAAAATCAACTTCTTAAAGAAATGGCCTTTTAGGGCGAAAAAAATAATCTATTTTTCTGTCCATCTTTTTGTATTTTTTAGCATATATATATAGAGGGAAAGAGAGAAAGGCGACTCACTCACACATCACGAGATCTCCAGAACTATTATACTTATATACTTGAATTTTGATAAGCAGGTTTCTTTTGTTGAGCACAAATCCTTTAACAATAGTATTTGTTGAAATCTACATTGTGACGGATCTATACGGTTCCTTCTACTTAACCCTTAGGGATTCCTTTTGGGACATCATTTTTTCAGCAAACTTTCTCCGAGGACAGGAAGCGTGATTATGCAAATTAAGTTTAATATATATATTCTGTATTCGTGAGTTTGGGAGTTAGTGAAGTGAGAATAGATTGGATGTGAAGTGAAGAGATGAAACGCGAAGTAAATCTGCAGTGAACCGTACACGTAAACAGTATACGAAGCGAGAAGTTGGAATATTAAGAAAGTGCTTAGTTTAACTGTTGGAGCCGTGTTAAAGTAAAAGTAAGGATAAGAAGACCGCAAGAGCTCAGGTACTGTGATCTTATTTCAAGAAGTTAGAGAGTTAAATTATTAGCGTGGTCCTAAATTAAACAAGCTTTGTATAAGTTATCGTAAGGGTAGATGTGCATGATCGAATATATTATCCCCACGCCATCTTGTCTCACCTTCGTGCTCTGACTGATCAAATTTATCTTATTTAGAGTGTTATTTGTGTCTGTGTTGAATATAATAATAAATAAATAATTGAAGTTCATCATGTCGTCTGATCATTTAGTTCCTCCCCATACATCTAGCCGGGTCACAGGGAAGAAGGGATGTAAATTCCTTATAACATCTAAAATAATTCAAAGATAAGTTTACATATCGACTCCAAAATAACATTAAGAAGCATATACTTTTAAAATTGAGTTCATTATTGTTGAAAGCAAGCGTATATTGAAGCGTAAGCAAAACTGAAAAAAAAATGGTTAGCTTATCCATATATTGGTAGTTCAAGCAACAGTTCCTTTGGAGGAAAATAATGTGCAATATTTGGTTTAAAAATGGTAGTGAGTGAATATTAACGTCGAACTGTTCAGCTACACGAGAGCTTTCGGTGACGAACCTAGTAGTTTTGAACCATGGTCAGGTGACGAGGATGACACCTGAGCTGACATCCTCTCTCATAGCTACCACACCACACCAACGGGAGGTTGGTGCTTCCCTATACGGCTGGTCTTTAGTAGTACTGGGCTTGAACTCGTGACAAGCCAGCCACGATCCGATACCTTGACCACTAGGCTACCGCGTCACTTAAAAGACAGTAGAATTTCAGCTGAATTTATTTTATACGCTTTTTTTTATTAATTGAAATAATTCTTGGATTTAATTAATCTCGCTTTCTTGTTTCAGCTTTTCTCTGTGGAAACTCTAATTATCAGAGGATTAATCTACAGCAAAAACGTTTGGGAACCCAAGATTTTCAAAGAAAAGAGGAAAAAACTTTCAACTCGTCATTTAAAAATATACCCTGAAACCCCACAGAGAAATTTTTTGGCGACTGAGTTGGCGATGAATTGTATAATTCGCTTTCCATCGTGTAACCCTTGGAAAGTGACTTAACTTTGCAAAAGAAGCAAACTCGCGGTGGCGGCTGCGGTTTACAGTTAAGGGACTGGATAATGAGGGGGATTTAACATTGATCCCTTTCAGTAACGTATATCATTACCCAAGCGTACGTTCATTTGGGGACTTAAGTATGTTTATGAAATTCAAGCTTAGCTTTTATTTGAATGTCTTACTCCTTGGCCCGGATGATAGAAGAGGAGTTACAGGAAATGGGGGGTCTGTAGCTATTGACTTTTGAGACGCAAAATATTGCTGGATTGAGGGGAAATTGCCTTCTTTAATGAACGAAGTCGATACCTTTTCGGGCTGTGATTTATCTGCCATTCAATTGCGCCATTTTGCCGCGAGAGTGAAAAATGAATTTTTCGTTCTGCTGCCATCTCTTGTTTTCAAAATGGTAATAAATTGAAAAAATATATATACATTCATCGATTGCATAAAAATAAAATTGTTTTCTGAAAGTTCTTTTAAATGCTATTTTATTTTATTGTGTTTAAAATTTACATGCGTGCGAGTTTATTCTTTAACATTTTTTCTCGTTTAATCATCTGAGGATTTAATTTATACAAATGTTCTATTAAGAACGAATTCATTTTAACGAAAATAAAACACAAACAGCGTATAAGAAAAATCCCGTCACAAATATATTTCTTCGACATTTTCTCAAAAATTTAATCGTCTGCTGATCTTATATAAAAGTCTGAATTTATGATGGTTCCATCATAAAAGCAACCACATGTTCTCTAATGAATTCAAAACTGACTTGTACTTTTTCTTCTAACTGTAAAATTTAGATAAAACTTCAAATGTAATAATTGATTAATAATTAAAATTCAAATTTAATAATTGAGTACAGATGTTCAAGTAGTAAGATTCTTCAAAGTTTTTCATAATTAAATATATATATACATGTACTTTAAGTCATGTCCGTGATAGTTTACCTGTGTGCGTTATTATTGTTTACAAATATGTCCTTTTTAGAAGTAAATTCCAGTATAAAGCAAAAGTTGGCAACAGTGAAACCCATAAAGTATTTGGCTGGAACACGTGAATGCAGCTATCATGTGACTGTGATATTACGTGAATTTAGAGCATGTTTCTATTAAGAACAAATTCAAATCACTTCTTCGAAAAAAATTTGAATAGCAACTGTTTTACTACTCGACCCCCCCCCCCCCCCGTGACAAAAATAACAAAATAATACTTCAGTTTACAGTAGATGAATGGAACGAATGCAAGACACTCCACAATTCATGTAGTTCCAGATATGCTTCTGTTCTCCTTGTAAAGCAAGATAATTGGCAATCAACTTTTAAGATATTCTGACTCAAATCTTTTCGGTATTAAAAGATTAAAAATAAAATGTGAAACGATTTTCATAACAATATCTGTGGGCATTTTTAAACTTCCTCTATTCAGAAAATTCAAATATTTTGTCCCTTCGACATTTTCTGAATCAAAATTAATTTTTTTATCTACAACAAATATATATATTTGCAATCGGATCATTCGAATTTTATATTATGCACCCAATAACCCTCTATGTACATTAAAAAACTTGATACTCTTCTATATACATAAAAATCATCTGATTTATTTTTTAATTTCCTAGGGATTGTGCCTTTTTCGAATTCTGTGTCAACTGCTCATCTTTGGGGAAACAAATAACTAACTATACAAACATACAAGAGGGAAGGCTGAGTATTACCAGCACCTCCTAGAGTGAGTGAGTGAATATTAACGTCGCACTGTTCAGTTACACGAGGGCTTTTGGGGACGGTCCGCGTAATTTTGAACCATGGTCAAGTGACGCGGACGACACCTGAGCTGGCACCCCCTCTTCTAACTACCACACCACACCAACGTGAGGACGTTTGAGCTCTCGACAGATTTAACGCGCATCACTCCCCTACACGGCGGGTTTTCAGTGGTACTGGGATCGAACTCATGACAATACCACAGACTAGTACCTAGAATGAAGATATTTCTCGCTAGGATGGTCAGTGTATATGTTACCGGCAAAGCATAAAATGCATTCTATAGAATGCCGGACGTTTTTTAAGCAAAGTATAAAATAGGAGAATTATTACATACTTTGCCTAGGCATTCTATAGAATGACGAAAGCTATTTAGGCAAAGTATGAAAAAAGGTCATGACAAGGCTTTTATATCAATGACGTACGTACATTCCTAAAAATTCAAATGTTATTCTGACAAAATAAATAAGAGTGCCATTAAAAAAAAAATATTCAAAATACATAAGGGAAAATGAAAGCTGTACCAAACAGAATTTATTTCTCTCTTATTAAGGAAAACAAAATGCTCATATATAAAAAACAAGAACTTAAAATTAACCTACTTGTTGCAACATGGTAGGCTTGAATGACAATTTGAATTACATTTTTCAAGCAATGACAATTCTTATGTCGTTACTTTGTTTTAAGCATAAATTTGACAAACCCCTTGTTGTTTTCATTGGACTGAGCAATTGCAATATTAGAAGAATTTCATGTGGTCAGGAATATGATTAATTAATAGCATGTTCTTAGGGCACAAAGTAAATTGTGATTTCGCATATTCTTGTTTTAAAATTCCTTCTGTTCCATATAGTGGTATTCAGAAAAAATCACAGGATTCACAACAACACCCTGTTTTTTTCTAATAATTTTCTGTTTTTTCTGGCAAGGTTCACAAAGATGAATGTACAGTTCAATATTATAACGGGTAAGATTTTTGTATTTGGTTAAAAGTTATTTCAGAATTCTATCATATCCTCTGAATCCGAGATTTAATACTGTAGCGCAGTACTTCCCAACGTTTTTAACACGCTTTTATCAGCTTCACCTGTATGCATGGTAACCTTTGAGCAAGATTTTTACCTACTTTAAAAGGTCAAATTAATTCAAAATTTTGCGCACTTGTCAAGGAGCGATGACAATACCATGATTAAATAATTTTGTTCCATTTTTTTTATCAGGATAGTGGCCGCGGTAGCAAAGTGGTCAAGGTATCGAATTATGGCTAGCGTGTCATGAGTTCGAGCCCAGTACCACTGAAGACCCGCCGTGTAGGGAAACGATGCGCGTAAAATCTGTCGAGAGCTCAAACGTCCTCCCGTTGGTGTGGTGTGGCAGTTAGGAGAGGGGCTACCAGCTCAGGTGTCATCCGCGTCACTTGACCATGGTTCAAAATTACGCGGTCCGTCGTCAAAAGCCCTCGTGTAACTGAACAGTGCGACGTTAATATTTACTAACTCACTCTGATCAGGATAATCAGGATTAACTATTTCCCATTTCCAGATTTGGCGACTAATTCCAGACGCCATTTCCAGATTTGGCGACTCAAGGTTAATACAAATTAACCATGAGCGGGGAGAATACGTCAGCAATATTTCATTTCATAATATAAACAATTGCCCAGTTTTTCTGAAAATGGAAATAATGAAAAGACTCGAGCATAGGGGAAAAAACCAAATTTATGTTCCTCTCTTGCCGGATCTGTGAAATGAACCATCACATTCATCGCTTCATTTTACCGAAACACCTGAGAATTCATTCAGAGGTCACCCTGGGGTTGTCAGTGTTTGGGGTTTCGAGCAAACATTAGCCATGGGGTAATTTTAACAGAATTTTATTAATTCTTTGACTTAATCAACCAACACAATTAACGCTTTTATTGTAGATCGAACTAAAAAATGAAAAATAAATTACAGCATAAAAAATATACAAAACACGCTTTATAGTTAATCGAACTAAAAGTAAAAATAATTTTTAATATAAGAATAAAGTGATTAAGATAAAATTAGTGCCATTGTGGTAAAAGCGCGGGCTGTGCTTTGTACTACATTTTTACTCTAACTCTGCTTAATTAAATTATAAATAAAAAAATAATAAAGAATAAAATTAGTAAGAAATTATAACAATTAATACCGGACACCCCATGTTTCCCACAATGACATTAACTTTCCCATTATTTCCTTTTATTCTTATATTGAGAAGTATTTTTTATTTTTTAGTTCTATTAACTATAAGCGTGTTTCTTAGTATTCTTAATCTATAATTTATCATCTTCCGGACCGGTCAACGGTTGATAATTTTACTGCTGCCCGCCATGGTGGGATGTTGATTATTTATATTTTTAATTGTTTTGAACTAAGCTACTACTTTTTGACTACCCTAAAATTGTGAATTTTGCCAAAAATTGACAAATATTTTTATGATTTTATTTTATAGACCATCTTATTAGCTTTGAAAACAAAATACCAAGTTTATTATTTTTCGTTCACTAAAACAAAAACTACAAGTGTTTTAGTAAAAGCAGATGCCTTTACTTTAAGCAAGATGTTATGCTTCAAAACGCGTTTTACTCGAAATGTGGTTTTTTTTAAGTACTCAAAGGCCAGCGATTGCTAAAAAAGTTTTGAAAATAATTGGCTGAAATTTTTGTGTATGTTTTGCATAGTAGCAGAAGTGTTTTAACCTTCAGATTTATCAATCACTGTTTTATTACAAAATTTACAGTCCCTTATGTCAATAGAATCACTGTTTTTTTTTAAGAAATTTCATATGATAACGAAGATAAAGTGCTCTAGTTTTTGTAAAAATTGAAATATCTCTTATTCTGAAGGTCATTTCAAAAATTTATAACATAGAAGTACATTAGAATTGAAAATTTGTTCATAAACTTTTGGTACAGAATGGGCCCCATCTATGTTATTTTTTTGTGAATTTTTACCAATTTTAGTAATAATAATTTCTTTTTCTCTTTTTAATTTTAGTATATTTTTCTTAAAATGTACTAAAAAAATAAAAAAAAACACAAAAAAATCCCAATATCTCCATTTTTTTAAGTTGTCGCAAGTACTCGGATCTCTTAATAATTTAATTGTATTTAAACATCTCTTCAGAATAAAATTCAGTTGCAACAAAATATGAATATAAAGTGACTTTACATGAAATATAAAGTGAAAAGTCCATGGAAAGTCACACAAACACGAGTGAAATACACCCCAGTAAATAAAATGGAAATAATTTAATGCTCCTTGAGAGGCCTGATTACAATTGATCCACGGACCGGGGGTTGGGGACCACTGCTGTATGGTACTAACGATTTCTTTAACACAGGTTAAATGAGTTTACTTTTATTTTCCACAAATACATCACATCATAGCTATTCAGCAACTAATAGTCCCTGGGCTCCTTCTTACTAATCATTTTGTACATCAGTTGTTAACTTCTAGTACGCAATTTCAATTAAATAAAATCTTTTTTCCCCAGCTATAACTCAAATTTTCGACAACTCGTCGTCGAACAGTTTCATTTCTATAGACCAGGGGTCGGCAAACATTTAGCTGTGGCATGTCAAACCAGTCTACCAATATGATTCAGCATACCCCACAGTAGGGCATTTTTGAAACAACTCAAAAATCGATAAATTTGTTGAGTAGTGCAAAGTGCCACTGAGAATTTTACCGCGTGCCACATTGGCACGTGTGCCATTAATTGCTGACCCCTGCTATAGACCATTCCTTCTAAAACACTACAGCTTGCTCCTCCATTTTCATGCAGCACAGGAAAAAAACCAAATTTTGTGGAGGAAGTTTAAGTAAAATTGGGTATTTTGACATTTCCGAACAAACCGCAATGTACAACGTACAAATTCTGAGCTTGAGACACGCATTAAAAGTCTCGTGTCTGTCACGCAATATTCGAAACAAATCGGAGATGTATTTCATACTTTGCCGGTTTCTCATTAGGCATAATGCCTAGGCAATATGTGGAATAGGAATCATTTCATACATTGCGCGACTAGTTTCAGGCATTCTATAGAATGCTGGATTTCATACTTTGCCGGTAACATATACATATTTTCCAGCTTAAATCCCATTGAAAGGCTGTGGAATGCTGTTCCAGCATGTTTACCTTCTCCAGCCAATCTGATAAGGTTGGAAACTGGTTTATTGGAAAAACGGCCTTTGCCAGCATTTGCAATGACTGGAAACGGGAAATTTGCGTGAACTCACAGAAGTGGTCACATTTCGTATATATAAGCGTTAGTTTTATTTTATTAGATTTTTTTTTGAACGTTTTGTTAATATCCAAAAGATTTTACATTATCATATAACTTACGAAATAAATTTTTGTATCCCTCTCTGAGAAAAGATTTTGTTATGCATAAACATATTTGCTACATTCATGTACAATTTTGCATGACTCAAAGCTTTAAAATTCCATTTTTGTTTTAACATCACATGCTTTACTTTTGGAAGTATTGGTGTACTTAAGATTAAACTCTTACCATTTTAAAAGAAATCCAACAACAGTTTTTCTTGACTTGCAAAAAACGACCATATGGAGTAAATAATCCTAAAAGGTTGCTTAACATGAACGAAAACCTCATGTTATAACATGTTACAAAAGAAACATTCAAATATATAAATCTGCCTCAAATTATGGTGTAATGGCTCATATAGCATTAATTCGGTGAACTATAAGAAATAAAAAGCACCAATTTCTCTTAAGTTATAACGCAAACCAAATTTTGTGTAGATACGAAATCTGTCTGAAACCTCCGTACTGTTATAAATAGATGCAATAGTTAAACAACCAGTTCATTTTACCATGGTTTAATTAACTTGCTTTCTTGTCTGTCCGGGAGGAATTTTGTATAATTGATTTTAAACTAACTTCCCGATGAGTTAGAGACTTTAAATTTGTGGACCATAGCTCAGAAGTGGGTGACAATGCATGAAAATGTAATCAAAGAAATTGTAGTCTCGAACCTGGATCCCCGAAGAGGCTCGTATGTTTGTCCGGGTAGAATTTTGTAATTGATTTTAAACTAACTTCCCGATGAACTAAAGACTTGAAATTTGGATCATAGCTGAGAAGGCTCAGCATGAAAGGATGAAAATGTGAAAAAGCTCTAGTCTATAACCCGGGTCCCCGATTTCGACACGAGCCCCGTAACTTACACGCACAAGACTTCCTGTCGATAGCGCGGTTCGCGTTGCGTCTACGTATTCAATTTCGTGGCTCTGGGGTCAAAGAGGGGGGCCCCCAAGTTACCATATTTTTATTAACTCGCTTTCTTCTACGTCTGTCCGGGTGGAATTTTGCAAGTGATTTTAAACTATAACTTGCCGATGTGCTTGAAATTTGGACTATAGATCAGAAGTGGATGACAATACATGAAAATGGTTTTAAAAACATGATACATAAAAAAAATTTTATTAATAAAATTATTATAAAATGGTTTAGTGTCAATTTTTAAGGTATTTATCTATTAGAAAAGCTGAAGTATGGTAATATGCCAATAGATAATCGTGCATGAATATTTGAGAAAATAACATGTTGGATGCTGAGAACAAAAAATATTTGGTGTAGTTTGGGCTACTTTAGTTTACATCCTTTTAACATTTATATTAAAATAAGAAAAATATATAGCATAAAATATAAGTATTTCCCATCTCATTATGGTTAAATGAAAAGATAAATAAAATTTTTATGCGCGATCCTAGTACTTGCACCACTCTACGTTTATATCGCAGAATCGGGGTTACAATTGGTGATTTTTAATTTGACACCATTCTGAGTATTCAGTTGTTAAGCAATTTACTTGGAGACTCGGAATATTTTTCATATGAGGAAATACTTTTTAGTTAGACATGCAGAACTAAAAGCGAAAAGCAAAGAACAGATGCAATTTTCTCCCTTCAAATCTCTCCAGTAATAACATTCAATAATTTGCGAAATAGTTGTAAATTTATCTTTGGAGTTATCTTTCAGAATTTTTCGTTTTTCCGTAAATGTCCTTTAAAAATTTATCAACATAAAATTTGTAGAGTAGTACACAGAGTGTGTCACTGAGAATTGTACCACGTGCCACAGGTTGCCCCACCCCTGGTTTACACCCAACTCTTTTCTGCGTTCCATAGAAAACCATGCAAGAAAAAAATAGTGCAAGAAAATATATGTGAAATACAATAAATTTGGGGATATGCTCCACATCTTTAAAAAATTGTATAAGATGAAAAATTTTCTAAATATTTTCCCAAAAAACCGTACACAAAAAGTCATAACAAAAGCCATATTTCATATTTATAAAACAAAAACAATTCATTTTTATTATAAAAAAATTTGTCGTTGCTTATTCACTTGGCCTAGACCAAGTCCAAGAGACCGTGTCTCTTAATTAAATTAAAAACAACATCCTCCTCATTCAATAATTGCCCCACAGAGGCACCAATACATGCAATGATATGGGAGGGAGAAGCCATAGCCGAACAGCGGCAAGAAGCATAAGTCTTCTCAGATCCATTAAATATTAAGCTCTTGATATGACCAGTCCTAAGTCTAGATAAAGTGGTCTGAGCAACTCTAGGTGCACTGCAGGGACAATCCCGTACACTTAGCGGCACACCAGGCATGTTCAGACGGAGACTCCAAATATTTTTGATCTTGCCCGTAAACAGGGGATGGACCTCGGAAGCTTGTAGTTCAGAGGAAGAGGCAGTGGGAAGTTCGCTGCCCTCCCGAGCAAGCAGATCAGCAATTTCATTTCCATAAATCCAAACATACGAGGGTGTCCACTGAAAGCATATTGAACTGACCTGGGTCAATGCAGCTAATTTCAAAAGTATATCCTGCCCCAACATATCTAGGACATTGGACCAATCTTTTAAGAATTGGATAGAGCTTTTGCTGTCAGTCAAAATCTAAGTATCAAATGCGCGGTTGTCCAAAGTAAGGTTTAAGGCTTCTCTAATAGCAACAAGCTCAGAGCAGAAAACTGAGCTGATGTCAGGGTTTCTAAAACGATATCGAAATTCCTCAGTATTTGTTTTCATAAAAACGCCCCTGCCTGAGTCACAGATCTGCTTCCATCTATGTAGAGGACCAAGGCCTGGGAGGGAATATTATCTATAACTTAAGGGCAAGTTGGCGTAGCAGTTCTGGGTGTTCGTTATGCTTGGTAAACAAACAAAAAATTAAATTAGTGTACAGAGTTAGTTCAGTCTATAAGAACATACGGCATATAAAAAATCAAATCGAGAGAAATTAGGAATAAAATTACTAACCATCTATTCATCGGTACTTAAAAACAGCGTGCACATTTACTAGGAACTTGTTTAAAAATTTTATAAGTGATGTGTCAGATATGACACACTGTCGGTTTTGATTCAAACGAACAATTTAATTCGTTATTAATGGTCTGTTTTTTCCCCTCAAGTTACCTATATAATTCTTGATATATTGCTACACAAAAATTATTATTACGTTGAAATTTTAATTCGCGCTCTATGTCAGTATCATGAGTAATAAAATGTTATTCCATACTTTTGTAGCAAATTTCAAGTCCTCGTGAATTAAATCAGCCGAACTTCAATTTCGACTTTTTTTATCATATATAAACTGTTATAAATTCGATCAAATCGTCCTCATCCCCAAAGGGCGCGAATTCCTCAAATTTTTTTGGAATTCTTACAACAAAAAAATGTGTGTAAAAAAATTCGCTAAATTCGTGTATTTCAAGATCCTGTAAAAAAAAAGGATAAGGTACAATTGCTGTTTTATGTAAAAAACCACAAATTCGAAAGAAAAAAAAAATTTTTTTAAGAATATTTTTTTTATTTCTATATAATGAATATTGTGTATGAAGGACATAGTCTGCACTAAATATTTTTTTGAGGTGGTGGGATTGAAGTTCCAGTAATTTTATTTTTAAACATTATATTTAAAAATATTCACACAAGCATTTTGCCTTCATACATCTGAATCGCCAATTTTTATAAAACAGAAATTTTGTGAAAAAAAACCTCAATCTTGAAAAACTTTATATAACATAGCTAATATATATAGAGGGAGGGGGATGTGATTATATAAAATGCATCTGCAAAACATAAGCTTTTTATTTGAGAGTTTAGACCAGTAAATCTCAACCACAAAAACTTAGTATGCTGCCAAATTTTTTTTAAATTGTTATACTCCATGAAAAAAATAAAATATGGAACCAAATCATTCAGCCATTTTATAGAAATAAACTTAAGAGTATTCATGGTATATTTAACTTATACTTTTGTGGATAGATGAATATAAAAAAAATTGTGCGATTGAATTCATAATCCAGTTGTGATAGTGGATACATCTGTTTTGAACTAACTTTGAATGAAAAGGAAAAAAAACTAATTTCCCTCGATAATAGTCGAAAATTAATTTCAGAAGAGTCAATTAATTCATTTTGGATTAAAATTAGAGACGATTACTTTATAATAGCCGAAAAAGCTTCAAAAATATTGATACAATTTTCTGCGTCTTTTTGGCGTTATTTCGGATTTTCAGCATTAACGAATATAAAAATGAGAAAAAGATCGAGACTTTTAAAAATAGATGCCAGAATGAGAGGGGCATTATCATTTTTATGACCCAATATAAACAAAATTATAAAAACCACCAAGCTCAAATTTCATATTAAATGTATTCTTTTAATTAATTACTCAATAAACAATTCGTTTTTTAAGTCATAAATATTATTTTATTTGACACTAAAATTATTATCATACGACTATTTTACGTAGTAAAGATGAGTAAAATTCTTTTAAACTTATTTTGTTAGAGTGTCACCAAATTTTGAAACTGTTGAAAATAAAAAGGGTTTAGAATCACTAGTTTAGACTATTAAGAAACAAATGAATGCACAATAAATGAAATACAACACATTTAAAAAATAAAACTTTATTGGGAAAAAATGCATTAAAATCATTCAAATTTTGAAATAAATACACATTGTAGAGACATGTACACATATTATTTTTATTAAAACTCAAAGAAATGTTACACTGTTTCTGGATTAATATAATAAAGACTTAATTGTTCTATAAATTATTCATATATCACATTTAGTATGCTGAATAAAAATTATAAAATAAAGAAAATGATATTTTAAATTCGAAATTAAATTACTGAGTTAAATTGAGTAATTCATTTAATCAATATCATGCTAACTTTGCAAGAATTAAATGTAAAATTTCCTTCTTAAGTTTCATTTATTTAGCTTCCATAATTTCACCACATTAACACAAAATTTAATAATTAAGTTTCATAAATAAAAATTTTAAGTCTCATATTTTGTTCTTTGGCACTTTTACTGCATACAGTAATTCCTTAAATGGACAATAATCTTGTTCATGACTGAATTTATGCAAATTACATTTTAATGTGAATACTAAATAGTATCTTAACATGAATCTTTAGAAAAAATTATGACAGACAAAAATAGGAAATCCTATGGAAGATTTCAAATTTATAAAAAACTAGTACTTAAAAATAATTAGTAATCTAATAGCATAACAATAAAAAAATTTTATATAAATTTCAGTTAAACATTAACATAATTTTTTTAACACTTCTCAAAATTAAATGTTGTTAAGTTTTGCAGTTGAAAAAACAAAAATATCAAATTATTAATAATGCTAAATTAAAGTTAGTCAATCAAGGCAACTTAACAAATATGATTTGTAAAATTTAAACATATAAATAAGATTTCTTTAAATTACTTCAAAATATTACAAAAACTCAGTGTCTTTAAATATTAATTACTGTGATTTAACTATCAACACAATTATCTTTTTATATAGCAAAAAAAATGTCTCATCTTTTAAAATTAAATATGCATCAAAGAAATTACTGTAGCAATAAAAGTTAATAATATATTTATTCCTCAGTCTGATTCAAAGTTTGAATTTATATACACATATTTCCTCACACGCAAAACTCAACATTAAATAGTTTCTACTCTTCGTTGCATTTCGATTCAACGTAACTACTTCAGGTACTTTTTGAAAAACTTTGCATGTGATTCATGATCTTCAACACACATTTTCAATAAACAATTTTAATGAGTACTGCTATAATGATCAATGAAAAAGTTACAAATTGGAATACATCAAATGAACCAATTATTGGTTTCAGTATTTTCTAGAGACAGGTCTCATGAAAAAAATGCAGCTATAGGTCTTCATATATTCCATCCAATGCAGTACCAGTGGGTCTAGGGCAGGTATTGAATCATGTTTTCTGGCCACTTTTCTATACAGAAAATCATTTACATAAAGTAAATTTGTATGTATGTACAAGTCACAGTTTATCTGTAGCAAAATATCATCAGGGGAGAATGATGTACCTATAAAAAGATGGCAGGATTTTTTAACATTTTTACTTAATGATCATAAAAAGCACTTGTTTTCTCCTGGAACAGGGAAATTCAAAATTATTTTATAAAGAAAAAGGATTAGTAACAATTTGTATTGAAGTCACATTTACATAACATACACTGCACATGCAAATATGTAATAAAAAACATGAGCATTGAAGTAAAAGTTGTAAAAATTTCCCTCCTCAATATACATATGCATATATACAAAATGAATACCATATTTCACTTTAAAAAGCCAAATAACATTCTTTTAAATTCCATTTTGAATTAATACATAAAGGTGCAGAGTGTAATAAGTTTAATACCCTAACCATTTCAACAAATTTAATATTTTCATTCAAAAATGTTTGGTAACTTAAGGATCTAAATAAGAAAATTTGAATTCTTCCATTTTCCATGCATATAGTTCAAGACTTGCAAACAATGTTTGTGACACAATAACAGAAACAATTCGAAACCTTGACATATATTAAGATGGAATAAAACATTGCTTAAGATAAGTTTAATCAAAATAAAAAGATCTTAAAATTTTCAATCAATCAAATACTTTTAAGCATTACATCATAAATTTTTAAGAGATTTAATGAAAAAAGAAGCAAAACAAGATGTCAATTGCCCAATGATTTTCATACCTTGAAATTTAAGTTTTTGACACTTATAACTGAGAAAATTTTTAATATTACAATTCACAGAAATAAACAAATATTTTCAACTAACTAAATAGCATTCTAAAATTATTATTTATGGATAAAATAAAAAGAAAACATGTAACATAATAAAGAAGAAACCAATAATTTAACTTAAAATCTTTCAGGTTGCTATAATAAGTATTTTAATATACCCAATACAATTTTTTTAATAGTTAAAAATCCATTCTTCCAAGAATTATAAAACAATGTATGATAATATACAGTCTAATTGAAAAATCCCCAACACATGACACATATAAGACATTTTTAAAATAATGATTTTTTACTATCATAATCAGTTGTTAATATCTCCTATATAAAGATGTGCTCTTATAATAATGAATTAACAATTAGAAAATTTATAAAATTTGCTTAAATTCAAATTTTTAATTTCTATTCTATGAAATTTTCTCTCTCTTTCTCATTTGCATACAACTTCATGAAAACATTTCCTTCAATTTTTCTAATCATGAATTTAATTAAAAGAAACATTTATATTTTGTAACATATTGCTACCAAAATCAGTTACATACAATGTTAGATTTCATTTTAGCTTAGAAATATAAATTTAAAATATCAACAAAAAAAGCTCACAAATCTTAAAACAAAATACAGTAACTGAGTTACTCTTTCTATAATCTTATTAAATCATGGGATTTTTACACATATAAAAGAACTTAAAAATGAAATGCATACATAAATTTGTAAATCAAATATGCAAGAACATTCTAAAAATTGATGAATTAATTATTATGTACATTTGAACAGTTCATTTAATTCTTACAAATTTCTACACTATATATAAAAATTGCAAACATAAAAATGACTAAAAGTTAATTAATGATTAGTACTTAAAAATACAGAAAGAAAAAAATCAATAATTTTTATTTTTTAAAAGATTACCAATAAAAAGATATTTTAAGGTATACATATTATACTTAAAGCTAAACTAACAATTAACATTGCTGTTTTTGTATTCACCAAATTTCAAAATTATGAAATGAAATGAAAGTATTCATGTTTTATGATAAAACACATATACCAATATCTAAAAATGCTAGCACATGAAAGTTTCAAATCAATTAATTGTTTTGTTCATCTTACAAATAAACTTGTTTTATTATATACAGTCTTTAACATCATAAAATTTGTCAAACATCTTAAAATCTGAAAGCATATGTAGAAACAAATGTTGACCAGTTTTTTTTAAAAAAAATATTAGCACTAAAGAATTGAAAATTCTTTAAAATATGCTTAGAACAACAGATTTAAAGTCTTCAATGTTACAAGAAAGGTGACTGCATTATGAAAACAAGTAAATGCTCATAAAATAAAACAATAACAAAATTGAAATACTTTGACAGTAAAAATGAATTAAACATTCTCTTGGTACAATATTTAAAGAATAACCCTCAAAATTATTTATCAAATCATAAAAAACAAGAAATTTGCTTTTGAAAATCTGATAGTTTCAGAATTTTATTAGCCACAATTAGGAAGGAGTTGTAAGTATTTTTAATATAATAAATTTTTTATAAAAAATATCAGAGAATGCAACATCACAATTTAGTCTTAACTAACATCACACACAATGATCAACAATTAACTGCTGTACTACACTATAATTTTGACACAGAAACTACAATAATTTTGGACCATGAATGAGATATAAGATCCTTTGAATTAAGAATCTTTTTTGGGTATATGTTTCCAGACCATGTCACAAGAATTTCTAAGCAAATTTAATTTTGCATAAAGCAGTCTTTTCTACGTCAAATAACATTTCTGGTAGAATCATCTTCTTGTTAATTATCTTCCATCAATTAAGTGCTGGAGACAACTAAACCTTCTCTGATAACACAATTCTCTCCATATTTTTGATAGATCACATTTATCTCTCCCATACAGAAAATGTCATAAAATTTTTAAAATGTTCCCAAACATTTGAAAACAACAAAAATGCCTCTTTTTATGTCTACTGGCAAAGGTGCTAAAATGTTTACAAGCCATTTGATGATAATAGCTAAAATCAAACTTTAAAATATGTCATTAATCATATTACATTTTGTTTTAAAAAAATAACAAAGGAGTAGGTCTATAGATCATAACAGGATGCAAGAAAAAAATATTTAACATGTACAATACATATAATAAAAAAGTAAAATTACATTCATGAAATAATCTCTCTTGTAGAAGTCAAAATCCCAAATAAATAACATCAGTTATTTTTAATCTTCCATTAATGATTTTTTTAATGAACTTATAACTGAATCTTAAATTTATAAAATAAGCTCACAGTATACTTAAAAAAATTTAAAAATAAAGAAATAAATAGCTTTAGTTTTAGAAGTGAGATTCTTTTAAAAATAAAAATAGATTTTCTATATTATAAAGTGTTTCATAACACTAAAATAACAAATCTCTTAAAATAGGTCATTTTTTTGTTAATCAATGCACATCTATGTGTTTAAATTATACAACATATAAACAACTTTTTCTGAATATTAAAAAAAAAGAAAATTTTAAGATGTTGATTAATAGTATCAAACATAATATCTCAAAAGTCCAACATTTAACCTCATTTTTAAAATTGATACCATAAAAAAAATAACTTAGATTTTTTTTTCTCCTCTTTTTACCATTAGAGGAAAAGGTTTATCATTTCAATTAGAACATACACTTTTTCATACTCAATTACATAAACAAAAAAAAAAAAAAAAAAGAAAGCTAAATATTTGCACAAAACCCATGTTTCTCACAAATTATGAATCACATAAAAATTAAAATAATAAATATCTTTAAATTGTATGAATTTTACTAGGTTTGATTTACTTTAGATTGCACAATTCAGGAACTACACAATATACTAAAACAAGGCAAGTGTAAAAATGACGCCTCCATTTGAACTTCTATCCAAATTTGCATAGAATGTCAAAAGAGGTTCTTTAGGCCCAATTATACAGGAGTATCATGAAGTTTAAATAAATACTGAGATTCTGGATAAATTTCATTCGACACATTAATTGGTCATTATGTACATAATGCCATGAATTAAAAATATTAAGGTTGATTTGGTTTCAAGAAGCCATAGATTGAAGTACTTAATAGAAAAATAGCAGTTCAGCTTGATTACATTTCTTCAATTGAAATGAAGGAACATAACACAATGCACAGAACAATGCTGTTTACAATGCAAGGAAAATTCGAGATGAAATGATAGCCTGTCACATGACACTTGTGAGGTGGATCATTCATAAACCATGCTATCGCATTGAAGTAGTGGAAGAGCAACCATACAAATGATCATGAAAGAAACTAATCTTATTTACTGCAGTGTGTAAAAAATTATTCATGAAGAATAACTGCCTGTTTCAAAGATTTCAGTATGAAGGATTCCGAATATTAAGACTCCTTTTCGGATGCAAACATGGTGCAACCTATCAAGGGAAACGTTGAATTGTTCGGGGTGAGATGAACAAGATTTTAGGATTGCCTGATAACTATAAATCCAAAGAGATGAGAAAGGAACGGAGGCACAGTGACTAATACCCTTTCCCCCAAAAGAACACATGCATGAATATTAACGTCCCACTATTCAGCTACACGAGGGCTTTTGGGGACGGTCCGCGTAATTTTGAACCATGGCCAAGTGACGAAGACGACACCTGAGCTGGCACCACCTCTCCTAACTACCACACCAACGGGAGGACGTTTGGGTTCTCGACAGATTTAACGTGCATCTCTCCCTTACACGGCGGGTCTTCATCGGTATCGTGCTCGAACTCATGAAACGCTAGCCACGATCCGATGCCTAGACCACTTGGCTACCGCAGCCCCCAAAAGAACACAGAAGTCTGCAGGAAAGGTTCAACTTGGGAAAGGGATGCCATTTTTGAGTTCTAAATAGTTGTGACAGACTAAATGTAAAAACTTTTGAGCATCACTAATGCTTATTACCACAAACTGCTAAATAAACTACAATGATCTAATCAAGAAATTGCATATATGATTACTAAAGGCAACCATCTTATTGCCAACAATGCCTCTACTCACTCATTTTCAGGTGCAGTTGAGGAATTTTACCACATCTACCTTATTCTGATCTTTCACCAGGCAACTTTTTCTTATTCTCAAAACTCAAAAAAATTCTGAAGTGCAAGATTTGACTACATAAATTATCTAAACCAATTAGTGATCAATGGTTTTTGACATCATAAATGCAACAATGGCCTTTGAAGGATTAAGAAACATTGTGAGAAATGTATAACTCAAGACTATCTAGAGAAGTTTCACAAATAATAAAAAATAATTAATGAGCATTTCTTAAAAATAATTAAAATTTTAGGATACCCCTAGTACATGTTTACAGCAATCTTTATTATACCATAAAATAATCAGTTAAAACTAAGCATGACACAAATCTAATTAGTAGCAAAAGTTAATTATTTTTATTTGGTCAGAAATGCTATCTTTTAAACAAAATTAATACACTAACGAACATGAAGTTCAATTTTATATCATGAATGTCTTTTAACATTGCACTTAAAAGTACCATGAGGGAAGTATTTTATAATGAAAGATACCATACTTTTCCACACTACATTAATTTTTGTTAAAAAAAGTGTACTATGGCTTAATTTCAAAGGATATCTCTACAGAAATTCAAATATAAAATTCAACCATCATCTGAATACAGAATATTATATATTAGGATTTTTATGATTCAAATGTCTGGTTCACTATCTTGACAGGAATTTTTTTATGGGGTAGGAGCAGTGCTCATGAGTATCTTTAAAAGCACTAAGCAAGTATTTAGTGGATGGAATATATCGGATAAAATTTACAAGAATTTTCATATTTTGGGTTGCTTTTATTTAGTATGATCAATGTGAAACTAGAATTTACACATCAAGTTTTTGGAGAAAAAACTGATATTATAAGTCGCAAACTGATGAAGCACTAAAACAATGTCTCATTCTAAATTTTCACACTGTGCTATTTAATGATTTCCATCTGAATATACCAGCTGTTTTATCGCTGTGGATCGGTCAATGTTTCATGATTTTGCCATGGCCCAGTAACAGGGGACATTGATTGTTTATATTTTAGATTCTTTTGATTTAATAATTTTAATTTAATTGTATTTAAACACGCCTTCAGAATAAAATACAGTTACACCAAAAGAATGAATAAAAAGTGATTTCCATAAAATCGTACAAATCTGAAAGAAATACACCACAGTAAATAAAATGGAAATGATTTAATGTTCTTTGGGCAGCCTAGTACTATTTGATCTGCAGACCGGTCCAGGAGGTTGGGAACATCTGATTTAGAAGCATACTGAATTTAACAGGCATCAGTTTTCCTTATTCCACATAAAGATGTTCGAGAATTTTAATTCCAAACAACAAAATTCCTAACTATGCCATATAGAGTTTTGTATTTATACTTGAAAATATATGCCTCCAAAATAAATCTCCTTTTTTATTTTATTTAAAGGAACAGTATTTATATGTAATTGGAGGAAATTTAATAACATTGGGGAAAATACACAAAGTTACCTTTAAAATGCAATTCAATAAAAGACCCATTCTAATAGATTAATGGTTGATATTTTTGAAAAATCAGCATTGTATACGATAGAATGAGATGCATGTATATATATTCTTTTGAGTGAATTTTAAACAAAATATAAAGCTATTAAAGCATGCACACACACAAAGAATTTGACATTAAAAATCTTGTACAATAATCACAGGCATTAAAAGTTCATATAAAAATATTAAATAAAAAACAATGACTAGAAATTTGAAAAATACTTCAGTATAATAAATGTTTCAAATTAAGTGTCCCTGAACATAAATAAGAAATCACAGCAAAATCATTATTAAGAATTAGACATTTGATTCTTTTCAATTAAAAGCTGAATAAAGTTGATAAAATAATAAATATAGTATTTCCATGTATTTGTTTATGAATATTCCAATAAAATTTAAAAACGTTCCTACTTTAATATCCAAATTCTTAAAGTAAATGCATGATAAAACTCTAAACAAAGTAAGTTTAAAATTCAAAATATCTCACAAAATGCCTTAAGAATAAAAATTTAGGTACATTTATAAATATATAACAATGTTTAATTTTTTGCAGTATTTGATTAAAGGAACTTGAAATTAAAAAATCAAATAATCTTAACTTGAATAGAAAAGATCAAAAATAGCTCATATAAATGTCAACAATCAAAAGGAACTATTTCATATTTTTTTACTATCCCACTTTGTCAATCCTTATATATCACAAGATTTTGTCATTTGTAAAATTACAAATAATTGATTTGCAATAATCCTTCACTATTTAGTCAGTTTTCTCATTCCTCCATCCCTAATAACTAGTGAAATTAATTACAACTAAACAAGAATAATTATTATACTATATTTGACTGGTTATCTGCAATTAAAAGCATTAAGTAGTTTAAAAGTATTTAATTTATCTATTATTAAATTTTACAAAGAGCCACACTTTTTTTTAAATAAAAAATAAAAAATTAGGAGTTAATAGATAAACAGCAATTATATAACTTCAAATCTACTTTCTATTTCATTCATTTTCTTTAACTATATGTAAATCATAAGTACTATTTTATAACAAATAACCAGATTATAAAACATTTTTCTTTAAAAATGAAATAAAAATATTTTAAAAATAAAAGCATAATGTATTAATTATATATTTAATTCACACAATTAAAAATACAGTTTACATTTAAAATTCCCATTTAAAGCAGCAAAAGCATAAAGGTTTTATATATTTCTTTACTTCAAGTAGTTGAATACTTTCATTAGCAAAATCAAATTATATTATAAACTGTATTATATTTATCAAAATACTATTATATAAAAAAAACATTAGTATGCAACTTATTAATTGAAAAACACTTAATCATGTATTAAATCTCATAATTTGAAACATTGCCATTTCATAAAATATTTGAAAAATATTCATACAAATTTTAAAACCTGTTTTTTAAAAAAAAAACTATATTTTAATAATTAAAATTCATAAAAGACCACTTAAAATATTTATTTTTCAGTTCAATACAAACACTTGTCAGTTATTCAAAAATTTTAATGCATTTAATCGTTATTTTTCTTAAATGTACACAATAAAATTAACAAAAACTTTAAAAAATTTACTATTTTACTAATTTTAGCTTTACAATATTTAATGATTTATACTTTGTTAGCTTCTATGCTCCTTTAAAACTGCAGATTATAAATATTAAGTAAATAAAAACCATTACAAAAATGTACTAAAAGAAAAAAGAAATAAAAAAATTAATGATAAACACAAAATAAACCATGTACATGAAGTGAGTTTTGTAAAATCATAAAATATAAGCTCTTTTTTAAGTACATAAGAATTTCTTTCTCCTATTTCCATACAAAAATAAACTATCCAAACTTAACAACTTTCAATAAATTTCTTTGTAAAATTTTAAAATTAAAATTTTTTTAAATACTTTATACAACACACATGTAAACAATCTTCTTGAACCATATCAGCAACAGATATTTTTTATATATGAGAATGTATCAAAAAATATAAAATATTAAAATGCTTAAAACATGACTCATTCAAATGACAATATAACATAGATAAATATATAAAACCAGCATTTTCAATATTTTACACTAAAAAGACACAATACAAAATGTACAAAATTCGAGGAATATTTTACCTGCTACAAGATCACCTTTCAATTTTCACTCTTCGGCTTCTATCTCTCATTACATCTACATTTCTATAGGTACTCTTTTCAACATGACGCTTTGAAACCTCATCTAACTTATTTCCACACATTTCAGTTACAACACGATAATTTTGTTTTTTACATCTCATATTTACATCAGTCTCATCATCACTGCTAGTATTTACAAAAATTGCTTCAACATCTTTCGCTACCTTTATCAACCTCTTGCATGGAAGAGTTCCAAGTCGCATGTGAACAGGAACTCTTTTGTTGCCATCTAGAGTAAAAAAAAAGTAATGAGTATTATACTGATACAAGAAGTATTAATTCATCTCAATAGGATTGACTTGATATATTCTAAATTCTTTTAAAAAGGAAAAATAAAGATTCATAAATCTATTTTTTAAGCCTTTGTATGAGTAATATAGAATTCACACTAAAAACTAATGACTTATAAAACAATATAAAATTAATCTGCATTCATTTATTCAGCATTCTACATACTTAAAAATAGTTAAATATACTCTCCAAACTCAGTGATGCAACAGCCCATGAGGGCCAAGGCATACATACTGTGCCCATTTCAGTATGTGTGATCTTGGGCACTGAGGTGCATAAGCAGATGTACTGGTCAGGAGGTCAGTCTGATGCAAAACCTCTAGTATTTAGTTCCCAAGCAAACCTCGTACTCATTTATAGACACACTGAAGGGAAATTAAATATATCCCAAAATATTTTTTTAAATTTTATTATAATATAATACATCATAAATATTAGAATTATATAACAAATTTCAATATCCCCAAAACTTCAACATATATAACTCATATTAACAAATTATTTCAATAGGGAGGAATCATTTTTTTTTCCTTTGTAAAATTAAAAACACTATTTGAATGAAAAAAATCACATACCAACATTACGTTTTTCTGGATCATAACTAGATGACTTGATGGCAGATGAAGCAATTTTCCATTTTTCATCTGCATCTCTACCTCTTTTAGAACCAATAACAGAATCCAATTCAGCAGATGAAACATGTTTTTCTGTCACATTGACACTACCACGGGATTTTAAATCAACAATCTTTGAAACAGGTTTAACAACACTAGGAACTGAATGAATCTGTCGCCTGGTACTACTACTGCTACTAGATGAGTAACTGGAACTAGAAGTAGATGATGAGGAGCTTCCACTACATTTTCTTGCACGACTAAGATTTTGAGTAGCATTCTTTCGGTCTGGACTCTGATTACGATTTCGCTTATAACTTCTTTCGGAGCTGTTGCTGCTACGATCACGCTTGTAATAATGATCTGTCTTGCTATGAGTCTGTCGATTTTGGTCGAATCGATTTTTTATCGGGCTTGTACTACGAGTACGATTATTTTGTGAAGAGCTCCGACTTCGATTTCTTTGACTATGGTTCTTGTTTTCTCTGGAACTGGTTTTGTGTGCAAAATTATGAATTTCACTGTTTTCAGAGTTTTGTAAATGTTTTCGATCAGAATTATCTTGAGTTTGCTCACAAGAATGATGATCAAATGATTCATATTGTGACTGAGAGGAGTAAATATTTTCAGACTTTGATTTCTGCATCCTTTTTTTAATTTCAAAACGCAAATCACCTTCCGAAAGATTATCAATACGATTTTTGACACTTCTCCCTGTTGAATCCTTATAAAAGTTATTTTCTAAAGGTTTTTCTGAACATTTTCTAGAATATCTGTTATCTTTTTCAAGAGAAACATTTCCTGGCAAATAACTTTTCTTTGAATGAGATCTACCATTTATGTTAGAAGTATTTTGACTCCTTTCAGACTGAACAGGTGAAATTTCTCTTACTTGTCTCTTACTATCATCTGAAGAAACAGTGGATTGGTTATAACTAGTATAACTCTTAGGCTCTGATTCACTTTCCCTAGGCATAGTTCTAGATGTCTTTCGATTTACACTTGCACAATTTAAATATGTATTTTTGGAAGGACTAAAGGATTCTTCAGGCTCTCTTTGAGTTGAATTGTCCAACGTTAAGCTAGAATTAATATTTTGAAAACTTAAACGACGATCAGTAATTCGTCGAGGCTCTTCCACAGAGTCTTCTTCTGTATTGTTTTCAGGAGTACGTCGATTGAACTTTTCAGAAGGTTCATCTTGAAGAATGGTTTCATTGCTGTAAGAATCATTATCACTGTTTTCATAGTCAGAATCAGAGTCACTACTATCAGATCGTGATCTGTGACGATTAAATCGCATAGGTCCTAAAAACAGATGTTTATGTTGGATAAATTAATAGGTAAATTACTACATTAAGCATTAAACTAACAAATAAGACAAGCTTTATAATATAAATCTCTACAGAAATTTTTCAAAAAACATTAAAGTTTGATTTTATTTCCACATTAAGAATTAAATGAGTAACATTAAAATTTACTGACAAAGACCCTACAGATCAATAATGTCAAGATAAAATCCAAATAACTCCACAATTAATGAATTTGCAACGGGAAAAAGATTTAGAACGCTTTAAAAACTTCAACAAATGTTAAACTTGACAAAACAATATACTAATAAACTGCACTAAATAAATATTAAGTTATAAAATGTGACATACAGAACTTGCTAACTTTTCTCAAAAGTCATCTGAACTTAATTACCTTTAAAGAATGGTTCAACAACAAATGACACTTTAAAAATAGAAAAGAGTTTAAACTTGTTAAAAAAAAATAACTGTTTCGGGGGGGGGGGGGATTCTTCAATCAGCATACACAGAAAAAAAATGAATACTAATGTAAAAATTTTACTTCTTAAACTAACTTAATACAGTTAAATATGATAAACAAAAATACAAAATTGATTTTAATTGTTTACCATACAAATAAAATTTGTAAGATACATTTATTGTTTTAAAACACAAATTTGATCAGCTTAATAATAAATTAGTGTCAAAAAGATAGAAACATACCTCAAATATTAATAAATATAAAGATTTGGAATTACTATGAGAAATTGTACCTTCTTTTCATTATTTGTAATTTAAGTACAAATTACAAAATCATCTGATAGTGGAAAACACATGTACCTTTTTTTCGTCATTTTCAAAAATAGAAATTTGTAAAAAAATTCATGCAAAAATGAAATTAATTATGTCACCTAGTTAGTTGGCACATGCTACATCACTAATTTAATAAATGAGTTTTTCTATTGACCATATTTTTTTTCCAAATCACTAAAATATTGAAAGATTTTTTTTGTTACTGATAATTAAAATTATTAAAACTGATACTTTTAATAAATAATTTGATTAAAAACTATACCTGTTTTGCGGAAGGATTTAGGAGAAGATGAGTCTTCATTAACAGATTGGCACCATTTGTGTTGAGGAAGCATTAGTTGAGGTGTGGGCTCTTTGACACATGGCTTTTTTTCATTTAAACTTACAGGTGTAATGACAATTAAATTCGATCTTTGGTTAACCTTCTGCAAATAAAATGCATTAAAACAAATTCTTAAGATTCTGGATATAAGAATACTTAACATATTAAACAATTATAAGAGGCACAGAGACTATTTATACATGCACATTTTTATAATCACATCTCTAATGGCACAAAAACAAAATCATCAAACAACAAAAGTATCAAGTCTGTAATTGTAATTTCATTGACATCTAAATGTCACATACTGAAAATATCATTGTTTCAGAATATTTTTTATAAGAAACTTAACTAAACATGCTCATTGAAAAATGGTATAGCTCGCTCTACTTTCTAGTAAATCAGGGAGCAAAGTGTCCCGAAATGTGTAAATTAGAAATTACATATTACAATTAAAAGTCTAAAGTAAATTGCTAATAACAGCAAAACAAAGTTCAATCCTTTTATTAAGTATCTTTACAGAATATTCTATTAGCTGACATATCAGCATTTTCAAACAAAGTAGAAAAACATACTATCAGAGTTCAAAGAGAAATAAATTACTGTTTTTAGATTAAACATTCCAAAGAATTTCACAAGTATCAACTCAGTTAAAGCAAGGAAGTAAAGAGAATAAATGCATTATTAGTAATTAATTACCAGCAAAATCAGTGAAGCCAAAATATGTTAGCAAACCTATCATATGAATGATTACCATGAAGGAGGCCCCTTTATAAATGCAGAAAAATTTTAAGCAAAAGGCTAATAATTATGTTTTTCTCCATAAAATACCTAGTACTTGTGTTTTAAACCCATGCCAGTAATTTATTATCAAACATTTTATGGATTATGGCAACTTATTTCATTTTAAATCTAAAATTAGTTTTATGGTTACATTTTCCCATACTCATAATTCATTAAAAGTTGGTTGAAATCCACCCAAAGACATGGGATTAACACATAAGTACCAAATATTTTTTACAGATTTTATTTCATAATTTATAAATTGAAAATCTTTTTTGAAGTATGCTGAATATTTTCTTAGTGTATGAAGTGCATCTCCTGGTGAAACAGAACTTAAAATGTGTGTGAACACACAATAAAGGCATTACTAGAAATATTTACTGTGCATAATTCAATCACAGCATGGATTGTTTTGAGAAATAAGCTATGAAATATATGGTAAGTGTATATCTTTTTATCTTTAAAATTTGCATGCAGTATTTTTTTCACGACCCATGAGTATTCAACTAACAAAACCACCTGAATTATTCTGGAATATCTTTATGAACATAAAGTAAGAAGTGCTGAAGGTAAGAGTGAAATCTTTTTTTTTTCTTCTTAATACTAAAAATATTAATTCAGTACAGGACAATTTTGAGAATTGGATCAAACCTTTGAAAATTCTCCTACCAGCCATTAAAACACACAAGCATTTGTTTTTCATTCATTTACAACATCAATCATTTAGCAACGCTCCAAGGAATAGCGGATGTGGTTAGAAAAAGGATTAAATTTTGATTTAATTCAATTATCAAAGGCTATACTTTTAACAACAAATCATGTGTTTTTAAAAATCTAAATAATCATGGTAATAATAAATAAACTATTATTAAATTATCTTATTTATTATCTAAATTTCTCTTACAGGAAACTGTTTTCCTCTTCCTCTACCTCTAGCCTGTGAAGAATTCCTCCAGGAATTTTGATTATTATGAGTGGATCCAATAACTTTTTTATCAGTGTTATCTTTTTTACCATATGTAGACTGATCAAAAGCTTTGCTTGTTATCACAGTACTAACTTTTGAAATATTGTCAACTTGTGAAGGTTCAATCTAGAAAAATAAGAAAAAAAATCCATTACTCATATTAACAGAGGCAGTAAGAAATTTGTGTATTAACTCCATGTTAAAGAAAAATCACCAAAGACTTTAAGAATCATGACAAATATTTTAAACCATCAAAAAACAATTGCTAATTGGTTGAATTTGTTCAAAGTACCAATGGTACGGGGAAGAAAAACAACTATTGACAGTAGTTTTATAAATATTTTCATTAGCTGAAAATGTTAGATAAAAATCATAAAACTAAAAGAAATGTATCACAAAATTATTACTATCAGTGGCTGTACTCTCAAGCAATAGAAAAATGAAAATTGACTTTATTAATTATATTTTATAATCCATGAAAACTATATCAGTAATGTACTTAAGGACAATTTTATTCAAAATATATCATAACATTATAGATAACAATCAATTTTATCAATTTCAGTTCAAAAATAAGTTTTTTTTAAAAAAATACTTGTAACTTTATTTAATGTTCTGCAATCTTTACTAATTACCTTGAAACAGAGAAATAATATTGACATACATTTAGTAATATAATTCAAATTAGATTTGAATTTAGGAATTATTCCAGATGACTTCAAACATACATTTGGTTTACAAATAGAACTGATAACAAGTTTATGTTATCAATGTTTACAAGCAATAAAAAATGCTTACCTCTTTTTTAGAAGCACGAGATTTCAAAGTAGCCAAGGCTGCTAGGCGCAATGATTCAAGTTCTGCATCTCCTTCTAAATCCATTGTTTGTTATACAATTTAAGACCCTAATAAATACAATACTTTTAGAATATATTAAAAGTAATTGCTTGACTCTATTTCAACAGCCATACATAAAAGACAGAATAATCTTAAAAACACTTCATATACAAATAATATATTACTTCAGATGTTAATATATAATTTAAAGATAGAATAATTATCCTAAATAAAAACAACCTAAACGTGAAAAGTTACACAAAAAGCAAATGTCAAACCAATGTAACTGACGGAACAAATATGGCATTTCAAAAAAACTAGAGAGGTACTGTTATTGATTAACACGAGAAGGAAAGGAGACAGGTACTTGCACTTTTTGTAGGTTACACTGGAGGAAGTTACATACGGAATAAGATACAGGCATTCAGGTATAATAAATAAAAAAAAAGTATGAATGTTTAAATAAAATACTATATTTACCAGGAAAATTATATTGGTGAGTATATATTAATTATAATTATACGTTATTATTCCACAACATAACGCCATTTATTTTGCAAACAACAAATATTTGTACATAGAGTTACAATGACAGTTAAGCAAGGAAATCGTGAAATTTGATAAATAACGATAACGATAAGATTATCTTCAGTTTCCTCTTATCCGTCTTTTAGCCTTAAGCTACATTTTTAACTTTTGTTTCTCTTTGATTTTATTTTCATATGTTAATTTAATTTTCAATTAATTAATTTAGAAAATTTTTCGTAAGTTAAGAATTATAATATCATCGATTAAACATCTAACTTAAGCCGCATCCACACGATAGTGACAGATAAAAGGAACAAAAAGGCCGGACGTGTAATGCGCAATTTCGTTGGCAGCACCTATTCCTATAATCTACAAAAAAGGATGGGTTACTTTGATATTTTTGGCCTCTTTTTGAAAATCGCCAAGTTCATCGTTGACTTAATTGAACCTACTAAAATCATTCTTGCTATAGGGCTCCTGCTGAAAGGTTCGTATATAAAATTCTAGCGGGGAGATTTATTGATTAGGTATTTTATAACTTTGAATTATAATGTTTGATTGTTACATTTTTTGCAGTTTTTATATTGTATCAATTTCCTGTTAAGTTTTCCATCATTTTAACATATTTGCTGATTTATAGAATTTCTAACTTATGTGAACAACTAAAAACTTTGATTCATAATTTTGAATTATTATTATTTTACTCTTTTTATATTGTATTTTATTTTATTTTGTGCTTTGATTTGATGTAATTAACATTTTCCGTTCGTCGACTTTCTAGCTTCTGCCGTGTAAAAGCTCGATTCTCCGATCACGTGAATGTAAAAATTTTATGCTTTGATTATTTATAATGTTTTAATAATACGTTTTAAAATTTCCAGGTATTTACCATTGTAGTAGATTCATTATTTTTTTTAGTTCCTGCTGGGTGATTGCCCCCTTGGCGGATCTCGTGAGTGTATAACTTTTTCTTGTCGTTAAATCGAAAGTTCTATTGATTGTTATGAAAAATTAGCGTAAATATATGAGGTAAATTGTTTGGCTAAATTTTTAAATGATTGTGAGAATAATAATAGAAAATATAAATTTTCTGGAGGTGTTCTTGTAAAAGAAGGGTGCCCTGCTAGGATCCTACCAAAGGTAATAACACTATTCTTAATAAGAAAATACATTTATTTAATTAAAGTAAGAAAAAAATCATTATTGGAATGTATTATCTATTGCAAAAAATTTTATACGAATCACATGTAAAGATCTACACAATATGTTGAGATTTAACTTTCCCTTAACCTTTTCCATATCATGAGTGAAATTGTAGATTTAGATATTTAACACATTTGCTAACATGTGAAGCTTCCTAGACATATAAAAGAAAAACTAGTTGTATAGAAATATCAAAGATTCTATATTCCAATTATTAATGTAATATCTTGGTAGAATCACTCTTTATAAAGACTATTAAGGGATCAGTATAATATATTTTTCAAAGCATAATCAAGCATTTCAACTGGTTTATAAAACTTGCATAGAGTTCATTAAAGCTAATCTTGAAATGGGTATTGAAAAATCTTCGGTATTAGAATATGTATTCGGTTAATAGAAGTTTAATTGTACTTGACTAATAAGGAATGCTTTACTCTGTTGCTCATGTTATTACTAATAAATTAAATACAGGAAATATGTATTGTGTTTCAACATTCTGAGAGAAAGGGTGCCCAGTTAAAAATTAATTGCATTACGCCTTCAATGCACTTGGAAGAAATGATTAAATGATCTTGTTTTCCAATTTTGAAATGTGAAGGGAAATTTCTCTAGTATCTCATTTGGAAGGAATAAGTTCAATCAGATGTAAACAAATAATGGAAAATTTTAAAATTGCATCGACTGATAAAAAGCCTGCTTTTAATAAATATTTTGATGATAATTATTGTAATTCAGCCTACTAATAGTATAAGTCACATCATCTACTTCTGCATGCCAATACTGATAAAAATATATATTGTTAATCTATATTCACAATACATGAATGTCCAATTATTTTAAAATGAAAATTTAACTGTCAAGCAGATAGTTTGTTGAAAATACAGCATGACACATATTTAGCACATTATAGAATTTTAAATGGTACTCTCCCCAGTTTATATCCTCACAACCTATTTCCATTTCAAAATGAATTGAAGATTCCTAACAGATATTTATGACCAGGCAACAAATTCTTGGTTTGTAAAATCGCGGACTAATGGAGATGTATTTTATGTTGTTAAAAAGATTATGGTAGTATTTCAGAAAGAGGCTATGTGTGTGTGTGATCAATGCCATTACAGGTGTGTAAAATTATCCTGTTCGGTTTGGTATACATGTGAATGTTCAGATAATCATGCACCATGTAAACATATTAAGTTCATTCTTAAATTGTTTGAGAGATTCCATGTTGTTGAAAATTTTGAATATACTTCTTTCCATATCTCAGATAGAAAGTGTGGTATGGGGTCTTCCGCCAAAGAAATATGTAATGACATAAGAAAAACCAGGAGACTGAACTTCTACTTGTAGTATTAAATTGTTTATTGCAAGGTAAAATAGTTCAGGAACAATTGTCTCAACATGCAATTCAGTAAAAGAAAGGTAAAAAGTAATTACTAAAGAATTATTTACCTGATCCTCTTGTACCTACCTCCCAATCAGCATTTAAACTAGCAGTAAATATTTAAGCCAACTATTGGGGATATAAAAAGGAAAGCTCTGAAATGTTCTTTTTTTAGTTGTCAAGAAAGAAAACATTCAAGCTCAGGCAAGTCAGCATTACTCAATTCAAAAGCTATTTGCAAAAAAAAACTTAACTGTATCTTTAACACCTGATATATGCTTGTAGTGGAGTTGTTTTATGTTTTCCAAGACATTTAGCTATGTTTTTATGGGGTAAAGTTGTTGTATATTTTTATATCAGATGAGGAGGTAAGTAATTATCAAAAATGACAAATTTTTGTCACAAATGGCTTTATGACAGTATATTAGAAGTATATAATTTAAAAATCATGCAGGATAGAGATTCCATTGCATTTGAATGTTACCACACAAATTTTGGAAAGTGATGGGAATATGGTAATTTTTTATATCATTAATTCTTAATAAAATTTTAGGCAGAAAAATTGATTTATACTTTTGGAACATACGAATTTAGAAATTACATGTATACTTTTTGCAGGTAAGTGTTTAATATAAAATATATAGAATCGGGTGATGTTAATGCTTGCTATCAATACAAGCAAAACTATATACTAAAGTAAGTAATATGTTTTAACTTATGTGTAAATAATTCTTAATAATAAATTATTCATCATTTTGATAATATTTGTGCTGTTTGTTATACAGGAATAGAGCTTGAAAATCTGCCTTGCCTATATAGAAACAGGTATTTCATCCATATGTTACATTTCATGGGTGATGAGGAAAGTGGTACTGAAAGTAATGATATAATGTGATTGTCTTTTTTATGGTATAGATGTACTAATAAGGATTTATTTATTTTTTTGTCCAGTTTTTGATATACTATTTGTTTTATAAATACTTTAAATAGTTTTAGTTTTTCAGATTGCTTTATATGTGTTCTGTGTATCAACCAGATGAATGAAGTAAATATTCTTACATCTCTGAAAGTCTTGAATGACTTTATGATCTTAAAAAGTGCTAGATGGAATTTTCAGCTGTGGTGACATATACATTATAATTGCATCACAGTTGTGAAAGACTTTCTAAAGCATTAAAGATTGTGTAATGTAATTAATTATATATATGTATATAGTAAGTAATATTTATATGATGAGAAATGCAATACAAGTTAATATTTTATTTAGTTTTAAAAGCAATCAATTGTCTACTTTTTTTAAGACTGTCAACAATATTAGTTACATAACACTTTTTAATACAGTAGGTATAATCCAAAACCATTTGAAAAATACAATGGTTTGTGCAGTAAAATAGCTTAAAGAGTGGTGCATTCCATCTTATGTCAAAGCGGTACAAGTAATAAATTTTTCTTAAATCGAAAAACCTTGTATAGTTGATTTTTCATAATTTTTACAAGTTCCATAAGTAAACAATCATTAGCTGCATAGTTATTTATATTAAAATTTTAACATTTACATGCAACATAAATACATTTAAGAAAAAAAAACGTTTAACAGTACATGTTTTGTAAAGAAAATTAGGAAACTGTATTTCTTTTTTTAAAAAAAAAGGTATAAAGTATTCATTCAGTTTTGAAATCCTAGAAATATTATGTAAGTCAATTATTTCTTTGCTGCTTTCCATAATAAATGATTCTGTTGTAGCTAAGTTCATCAAAATCGTTTCCTTCAACCACATAAGTTATACTAGAATCCTAAGAGGGTTTTCAGATAAAAATATAACTTAGTTCTTCGTTTTGCTAGTTATTTTTGTAATGCTTGATACTCAGCTTAACAAATATTAATTTTTTTAAAATACTATTAAAACTTCAATATTTTCGCGATTTATACTTTTGTATTACTATTTAAAAAAATTTCCAGATGTGCTAACTTTTGAAGACTTTCAGAAATATATAAAACTTTCAGCTAATTGATGAATTGAGCCTTCACATAACAAATAGCGATCTTACATCGATAGATTAAATCAGTCGCATTAAAATAGAAAGATAGCTTTTTATTGAACCTCGTAAAAAAGTTTGTTAATGTCTGTCTCAATTGCTACTATTACTTATTCAAAACTTGCATAAAGACTTCTATTTTTCTTTGGTGATCTTTTTGAGAATCACATCGTTCTGATTTTTAAAAAAATGTATTAAAATAATTTTATATTCTTATACTAATATTTTATTTTACTAAAAGGATGAAATTCCGTAGAACTATTAGTCTTGGGAGGGTTTTATTTGAAATTAAAGAAGATATTGCTGCAAAATAAAAGATTCGCAATAATATACTTTAGTATTCTAATGATATATTTCAATTATTGTGAGATGAATGAAAGAAATGCATTTATTAATTTCAGTAATGAAACATATGTAAAACGAAATACAAAACAGGCTCGGATGTGTGTAACAAGAAAAAATTTGCTTGATAGTAAATTGAGAGAAACTCAGGAACGATCACAACAATCTCATATTAGAAAGAGCTGTACATTTTTTTATAAATTCTGACGGGATTTAATAAAAATTTTGGAAAGGCAGGGCATGTTTTTCAAAGATTTGTCTGATGATTATAAAAAAGAATTCAAACAACACTTATTTATTAAAATTTATCCGATAAATATCTCCGAAATTTCGGGTTTTTTTTAATATTTAACTATTGGATTCAGTTTATTGATCAGCAATAAAATAAAGAAATGTTGAAAAAATTTGCTTAGTATAAAAAATGCATAAAATAACAATTGAATACCATGAAATTAGTAAAATTAGAAACCTGTGTTGCTCCATGACCCAATCGATCAATTTAAAACATTGTCAGCATATATATATATACCTGATAAGGTTTGGGCTAAAAAAACAAATTAAAAACTTCCTTACTGATATCACTATGCACCCTAAGCTTAACATTTATAAAAACAAAATATAGACCTTTATAAATCGTTTCTAGGTTTAAAAAGAAGGGGGGGGGGACATTGTTTTAGCGAAATGATTTTATGTTCATTGCAACAATATGCGTATAATATTAAATGGATAATTCCAAATGAGTTAAAATGGCTAATAATTCTATTAGGGATGTTTAAATCACCTAAACCTTGAAGTAAACCGCTTTTCAAGATTTGGCTGTGAAATAAGCAATTATGTGCTGCCCCTCCCTGATTTAGGGGTGCGAGATTCCAATGATGGAAGGCGGAGACAGAAAGTCTGATTGCCTTCTTCTCGGAAAAGGGAATGATTTACTTTTGACATTTATTGGAGGCATCTGGTCAAAGTGGTTCAACAGTATCGGGGCTTAGAGGTGTGGTCTGAAAGACTACCGCGTGACATAGATCTATAGTTATACTGAGAACAGCAATATTTTCTTCCTCAATTGATTTATCTGTAAAGCAGTTGAAATGATTAAAGATAAAAAAATTTCCTACACATCATAAGGGGAAAATCAGATACATAAACGAAGCAAAGTTTTTATAAGAATGTAAATGCGCATTAAAAATAGATCTATCATAAATAATTTGAATCAAATATAAGCTGAAATTAACTATGCAATTATAAAGAAAAACGTCGGAATTTAGAGAAGAAATTTCTATGTAAAGTTCAAAAAGTATTTTTCATGTTTTTTCCTGCGTTCACATAAAATTGAATAAGCGAAATATTTTATAAAGCTTTGCAATAAAATTCCATGTGTAAGAATATTAACAATTGTTAAATACAGTTAGATCATTTTTACAAGTGGTAAAAATACAGCAAAATTGCATTTCATATAATACATCAATATCTTTTTATAATCCTAAGAAAAACTTTTCTTATTAATATATAAAAAATTATTTAACGTATGTTCAAATTTTAAAACGCTAGCAAGTAGTAAATCATTTGAAAAATGTTTCGGATGGTACCAAGTAATGAGATACGCACAATATTATTTATAAGTTCTAAAAAACATGTCTACTTTGCTAGAAGGGTTAGCTATCCAAAATACTAAATATTATGAAGTACAGACAATTGCACAGGAAAATCAAACATATACAATAACATAAAAATTTTCATGAAACTAGTTTAGTTGTTAATCTTTTTTTTTTTTTTTAAATATGTATATTTCCGAATACGGTGAAAATTGTTTAACACGAAACTGATTATTTTGGAAATGAAATATTTTTTCGTGTTAAAGGATATAGTAAAAAAACAAACATATTTCACCAAAATTAAGTTTATTAGAGTACATTTTATTTATATAGATCTAAATATTCATGTATCTAATAAAATCAATGAAACAAAAACATTCATAAGAACTTAATGAAATTTATTGCAAAATTTTAAAATTTTTTGAAAAACAAAACATTTATTGAGTTTTGGGAAAATAATCTGATGAAAAAAATTTACTAGTTAACAATGGCGTTACGTAGAATATTAGGGCCTCCATGCAAAATCAGATTTTTGGCCCCAAGCCATATCTTACAAAGAATTGCAAAACCGTAACACACTGGGCTCCCCCCCCACACACACACGTTGCGGGAGCGTACATTACGCCACTGATATCAAACATCGTTTTGCTTAGAAATCTAGCAAATCTTTCAATTTTGAATTTCTTTGGTAATCTTTCTTCACGAGATACAAATACTATAGGCTCAGACCTAGTTAGAGTCTGATAAATTAAGGCCTTTTTGCAGAAGTGGATTAAGCGGCTGGATGGCCGCCAGGGGCTCTAAACTTGAGCAATTCTTACCACAAGATTTGTACAATTTATACGCACAGAAGGCTTCACACACAGCACATTTATACATCTTTATATTTAGTACAGTAAGCAAGTCTTTAGACTTCTTGGGGCCCTGGGCCCTTTCGCAAAAGTAGACCCTGAGCCTCTGCACAAATGTAGGCCCCAACTATGACGCATAAAAGTAAACAGTGCGTAGCATACGTTGTCAAATATTCGTACAAATCCCAAACAAATAAATGTGTATGACTTACAATTGCACAAATCGACTAGGCCTATATAAGCACGACGGTCATCACATTCAAAAATTGATTCTGCTTCCTGTCGTTGATAGTTCCACACGCGGATTCTCTGTCCTCGTCCGTGCCCCTTTTCACAGCAGATACCCGAATGGTAATCGTTCTCCATCGAGCTGGTTTTTCAAATTTGGTGACAATTTTGGCCTGGTTCTGGATTTTCATTACTACGGTGCTCCTCTACGTGATTTATTTTTTCATTTCTACGATTCTTCGGAATGTGTACTTACACGCGGAGGTGATTAGGCCTAGCGCCGGCACTCCGTTACTTTGGTTTTGTGCGCGTTCTTTTAAAGTTCGTGTACATTATTGGATACTGATTTTTCTAATTTACACTTGGATTACTATGGATATGTCCGATACCAGGACAGATGTCGCTTCATCAAAGGTAGGTGAATTGTTTTCTTCAATCCCCTGTCTTTCGATGCAGCGGAAGCTAACACTCGCTTAGATAATACAAAACATGCGCTGAATGCGAAGATCTTTGCGACATACTAGAAGATATTCTAGAGTTGCTTAATAAGCCTGATATCGAAAACACGCCTGAGAGACTTAGGCTCATAAACGTCATCACGTGGACAGCATTTAAATGCGCGAGAAAGTCCACTCGACTCCAAAATCAGGAGTTCAAAGACTTCTTTAGAGAATTTGAGCGCATAAATAAGCTCCCCACTGTTAATACGCCCGCCTCGCAGCCGAAGCGGAACAAAGCAAGCGTAAGCCTGTCGCTCCTCAAAAGACGTCGCCGGTAAAAAAGCACGCGCGACCACAAACAACACCCCCCCCTCCTCCTATCGAAGATAATTCTTCAATGGATGAAGGGGAAACCCAGAAAATGAGAGCTCGGAGCAGATTCCACCTGCTCCCGCCCGGTTGTCACAAACAGTGAACCGGCCTTAGCTGCTAGCAGCGGCGGCACACATGAAGAGGATACCGACGAGGGTTTCACCCTCGTCACTAGGAAGAGACGCATTGCGCCAATTGTCATTGACGCTAGGCAAAATGCCTCCGAGCTTCTCGCTCAGTTAGGGAAGCATTTAGGGACACCCTTGAAGGGCGATTTGAGAACGGGAAACTCCGAGTTTTCCCGGTCTGTGTTGAAGAACACAGAAAAATACAAAAATTTATCTCGGACAATAAATTGCGGTCACATACATTCGAGATGGCCCATACCAAGCAAACGAAGGTAGTCATTAGAGGGTTACCCACAGACTACAACCAAGAAGAACTTTTAACTGAACTACACAGTTGTGGGTTCGCACCCGCACACGTCTCTCTGTTGAGAAACAGAAAAAACAATACAAATATGCCACTATTCTTGGTAACCCTCCCTAGATGCCCTGAAAATCAAGGCATTATTAACATAAAAAACATAGGATTTTTTAGAGTAAAGGTTGAGCCTCTCAATCAATCCTCCATGCCTCCTCAGTGTTATCGCTGTCAGGAGTTTTTTCATCACTCCCGGTTCTGCCAAAGGGCACCGAAGTGCTTAAAATGTTCAGGAGGCCATC
Organism: Trichonephila clavata; assembly: GCA_019973975.1. Lineage (NCBI taxonomy): Eukaryota > Metazoa > Arthropoda > Arachnida > Araneae > Nephilidae > Trichonephila > Trichonephila clavata. Next base: position 105,156 of record BMAO01034211.1, read on the forward strand.
TCACCTCCGAATGCACAAAAACAATCAAAACCCCAGCAAATGTGCAAACTGCAGTGGACCGCACCCTGCAAATTTCTCAGGATGCCCTAGAAACCCCATTAACATAAAACAACAGAAAAACCAACCCACAAAAAATGTCTGGAAAGAGCGAGCGGCGGCGCGCAAACAAACAACCACACCGCCTCAACTGTACTCCGGTGCAGTCAAAAAGAATTCACCAACGAACACTGGATGCCAAAGCAGTCATGACCCAAATGGCCCAGATGATGCAACAGTGGGGACAAATGCTGTCCATACTACAAACTAAACTATAATAACATTCAATAATAACGCTAATAATAACTCTCTCAGGTTTTTTAGCTGGAATGCTAACGCTTAAGAAATAATTTAGAAGAATTAAAAGAATGCATTATACATTATGACCCGATCTAATTGGGATACAAGAAACACACCTTCGTCCCTCGGACAGGGTTAGCATTCCAAACTACACTTGTCACAGAAGTGACCGTCTTACACACAGAGGTGGAGGAACGGCCCTTTTCGTCAAAAATTCTATCAAACACCACGCCATCTTAATTGATACAAACACCTTTGAAAACACATCGGTTATCGTTCAATTAGGAAACAACACTAAAATTACTGTGGCGTGCATCTACAGAACTCCACACGGCTCCATTAACTCAACGGAACTCGACGCAATTCTCACTCACAGCAACAAAACCTTCCTGTTTGGAGATTTTAATGCAAAACACCCGAGCTGGAACCCAGGCAGAGCAAATACAAATGGTAATATCTTATGTAATTGGGCCGTAGGCTCTGCAATAGATATTATCGCCCCCGACACTCCTACTCACTTCAACACATACCACACCAACAGCATTTTGGACATCGGCTTTGCAGTTAATTTGGTACACTCTGATGTATTTACAATTAATGAACTTAGCAGTGACCACAATCCAGTAATTTTTGACTTCATAACCACTAATGTACTACCACCAATACTTAATACTTTAAAATCTACAAACTGGATTAAATTTCAAGAAATTATTTATCACAACACACCCGGTAACCCCAGGATAGATGATTTGGACCTAGCCGTTCAAAATTTCACTAGCACTATTGCGAATGCTATTTCTGCTTCCACTAGCACTAAAATAATTAACACTCCACACCTCCGCCTCCCTGAAAACATCAGAGAGCTTATCAGAGTAAAAAATAGATTTCGTAAAAAATGGAATCAAACGAAATACCCCCCATACAAACGAGAAGTTAATGCTCTCATCAGGCAAATCAGGGCTGAAATCCAAACCCACAAAAACAAGGCCTGGAAAGATTTTCTGATAACTTTAAATCCAGAGGATAATTCCCTCTACAAATCCATAGGAAAATTACTAAGAGATTTGTGCCTATTCCGCCTCTTCATGGGCCGGGTGGAATGGCCTACTCAGATTTCGAAAAGGCGGAGGCCTTCAAAGACACCTTGGAAGTCACTTTCCAGGAAAATTCCGAACCCTATAGTGACGACAAGATCGAAGAAGTCGAAAATTTGGTAAATTCATACCTCGACAACTTCATTACAAACACACCCCCTCCCCTCACTTCTCCTAAGGAGATTCGAGGCATTATTAAAAAACTGCAGAACAGAAAAGCGTCTGGCCCCGACCAAATACCTAATATTGCTTTAAAATATTTAACTTTAAATGCAGTTACACATTTAACTAAAATTTACAATCAGTGCCTCATTAAAAATCACTTTCCAACACAGTGGAAACAAGCAAACGTAATTATGCTACCTAAATCAGGGCAGGATCACAAGTTCACACAAGGCTTTCGACCAATAAGTTTATTAAACGCCACTGCTAAGATATTTGAGAAAATTATTTTAACTAGAATTAAATCCCACTGCAAAGCCATAGATTGTATTCCCCCGGAACAACACGGTTTCCGGGAGGGCCATTCAACGCTACACCAATTGATACGAGTAACAAATATAATAAATGAAGGTTTTGTAAATAAATTTTTCACGGTCGGTGTCTTTCTTGATGTCAAGAGGGCATTCGATAAAATGTGGCATGATGGCCTCACATATAAATTAATCAAACTTCAGTTCCCTGACTATTTAATTAAAATTATTCATAATTTCTTACACAATAGAACCTTTAGAGTTCGTGTAAACAATTCCTACTCCTCACATGGGAATTGCCTTGCAGGCGTCCCTCAGGGTTCTGTCCTTTCTCCATACTTATACAACATCTACACACATGACTTTCCACAGCACTCCACTGTCAGTACCTGCCTGTTTGCGGATGACTCCGCTGTGTTATCACAGGGTGTAAAGCTCAATTTCACACTCAAAGCCGTTCAAAACTTTTTAAATATCTAGAAACATGGTTAACAGATTGGAGAATTGCTATTAATGTAGATAAAACACACGCAATTGTTTTTAGGAAATGGGGGATCATTGATCCACCTTTCCAACTCACATTATTTGATGACGACATACAATGGGTCTCGGTGGTCAAATACCTGGGCTTACACTTGGATAGCCGTTTAACTTACAAGAAACACGTCGACTATCTAGCAGAGAAGTTCTGGAATAGAATTTATTTGGCATCCTCTCTTATTGGGAGGGGGTCACCTCTATCTCTAGAAAATAAAGTTATATTATACAAGCGAATTTTGCGCCCAGTTATTACATATGCTTCCCCCATTTGGGGGGCGGCAGCCGCCACCCACATGAAAAAAATACAAATAGTCCAAAACAAACTACTCCGCATCATAACGAGCGCACCTTGGTACGTTCGAAACGATGTGATTCATAACGATCTACAAATGGAGCCGATATCTAATTACATCACTAAATTATCTAGAAATATTTTTCTCTCAATCGAAACACACGACAACCCCATCATCCAAGCACAAACACTTTTTACGTATCCTCACCCTAAAATTAATTATGCATACTCTAGTACGAAGTGGAAAAATCCGCTCCGCCCACCCTAACACAACAAATTTCTCATTCACACACTTTTAAATTTTCACACTAGCTTCCCGCTGCATCATTTCAGGTGGAGAGAGAGAGGCAGTCGCTCGACCGCTCCTTACTTTGATTGCTGACGCAATCCTCCGATTCCTTCCTTGCGCTTCATTCATTTTTTCTCCCCGGTTTGTTCGCTTCGCGAGCCAACGCCGCTTGGGAGCCACTTCCCCCGCCCCCCACCCCGGGGCCACTTGATTTGTACATTTTCTTTCATGGTCGATCTTTTCTCCTACATTTTGGGTAAAAGCGCTTCGCGCTGTGGCCCGGTACATCTAATTTTAGTTTAGTTATCCCGTCTTTCTTAATTTCGATCTTAAACTTAACATGGGACCACCAAATCCGAGAGCAATATCTACCAATTGGAAAGATTTCAGAAATAACCTAAATAGCAATATCTCTCTCTTAAATTTTTACCCAAATGACATAAATAATATCAACGATCTCGAAAATAAAATTTCAGAGTTCAAGTGGCAAGTGGTGTGGAAATTACGGAGTTCCTATCCCCTTTAGGGGATGTACCTCCTCATCAGAATATTTAGGGATATTTACATAAAAATTGAGTTACTTAAAATTAAAAGAGATAAAAACTAAATAGCAATAAGGGGAAAAATTAAATGGGCAATGGCGTAATGCCTGCTAGGAGAAAAAGTGGGCGAAGCCCACCCAGGTACAAACCACCCAATCAGCGTTCGCTGTTGGGCGTGATGGATAGGCACACTCAAAAAGAGGATACAGAGATAGAGGATCGAGAAGTTTTCATAGAGTAAGGCTGCGTCTTCTTTACGCTCCTCACTTATCAGAGATCACTTTCAGAATAAGAATCGTTCCTATAGCTCTTTTCAGAGCTGAAAGGATAGGGCGAGTTCTGTTAATTGATCAGACGCTGAATTCTTCTTTTTTCGCTTTTTCGCTTTTTAACTTACTACTACGGATAACGACATGGCTACGACTCAGGACCAGGCTCAGGACATGGAATGCTCAAGAATTTCTCTCCCACCCTCAAGACCCACTTCACCTGATATTTCGACTCCCTGCGAGAGGCTCATAAAGGTGCAACACGAAATTAAAAAATTTGCAGTGCTGGCACAACTAGCTCAACAGTCCCTACAGGCACTTTCGGCATTTACAAACGGAGAGGACCCGGAGGTTGCTGAAACCTTCACACGGCTTCTCTACTACCAGGAGCAAGGAAAACATGCTGAATGTGAGTATGGTACTCTTTCTCCTTGTGATACCGCTGGTTGTAAGAATCATGGAACTCCCCCTCTCACCCCTACCGAACTGAAAAAAAATATTGACTTTCCGGAATTATCTAAAACTTTACCCACTAAAAGGAAAGAAAACGATGATGGATTTATCTCCCCACCAAATAGGAAACTAAATAAGAAACAATCCGTAATCTTAAGTAGTAACTTTAATCTAGAGACAGAAAATAAATTTAAAAACTTATCAATTCAGGAAGTAGCAGCAACAACCAGCACTATACCCAACTCTCAACCTGACTGCAACACTGCGCCCACCACTATTATCTCTAAATTCCTCACTCCCCCCACCAGTTATGTTAAAAGGCACCCCTAATCTGCGCACTCACATTAAATTAATTAACCAAGCCTTCCCAAGCCTTAGAAATAAACTCGCAGGAGAATACGTTAAACTCTACACTGATAATATGGACATTCATGCTAATTTAATTAATTTTCTGAACAAAAACTAATCCCATTTTATGTAATAACCCCAAAGAAAAGAGACCCATTAAAGTTGTCATTAAAGGTATCCCAAAGAATCTAAGGTTGAAGACGTAATGCAGATCTCTCCGAACTCGGCTTCCCAGACGCTAAAGTCTCACAACTCATAGGACGAATAACAAAACAAAAACTACCAGTCTTCATGGTTACACTTCCTCGAAATATCAATAACGCTAAAATATTTGACATTAAAACAGTAGGCTACCTGTCAGTCAGAGTTGAGGGTTACGATGCTAAGGGAGTAACACAATGTTACTCCTGCAATAACTTTAATCACACGGCAGAAAACTGCCACCTCACCCCCGTTGCTTAAAATGCGGACAACCGCACCAAACTAAAACTTGCTCGATACAAAGAGTTGAAAATACTTTTTGTATCAACTGCCAGGCCTATGGACACATGGCCAACTATGCTAAATGCCCCAAATTCCCAAGCCCCGCCAAGGAAAAATATTAAAAACAATTATACAACTGTAATAGATAGCCTAGTCCGCCCAATATCTCCTACTCACAAGCTCTTACCCAATTAACTCAAACAAGACTAACTCCAAAACCCCAACAGATGGCGACACAACAAGCTAGTGCTAGTGCTCCTGCTACTTCCAGCATACCTCAAGCCAATCGAAGCGTTAAAGCTCAACCTACAATAAACTTAAACTCAAATCTACTAGAAAACTCCCCGCAATTCGCAATAGTTCAAACCCTCCAACAAACAATGCAATCCCTAGCTATTCTCACGCAGCAAATCGCTGCGATGAACTTTAATGTCCCCCCACCTCAACCTAAAAAAAACATTAATAAAAAGGAGCTCTACGCCCTAATTGAGGCAATCCTCAATAACAATGAAATGAATAGTCGCAATATGATTGGCTTGAACATCTGCTCTTGGAACGCGAACGGCATTCTCAATAAAATTCAGAATTTAAAATCTTTCGTAGAGAAGTACTCCCCAGATATAATTCTTATGCAAGAGACACATCTGAGACCAACACACAATATTAATGTACCTAATTATGCCTGCTACCGAAATGATTTCATTGACGAGGGCGCACAAGAGGTGGCACTTAATACTAATTAAGAAAAATATCTCTCATTACAACGTACCAACACCCACACTCCACCACATCGAGGCAACAGTCGTAATTATCACCCCACATAATTAAATCCTATTTCAATTATTTCAGTCTACATTCCACCACGTTCAGATGAAAGCTCTTCACCCTGGACTTGGAACAATACTTCAGACCAACAGTAATAGTGTGATCTTTGGCGATTTCAACGCCACACACAATATGTGGAACTGCTCAAATAACTCCATTCGAGGTTGTCAACTTAAGACATTTACTGAGCTCCTCGATCTCACCATTGCTTACCCAAATGAGCCCACTAGATTCGGTACAACTCTGCTAATACACTTGATTTCGCTCTTATTAATAATTTTCATTTCCCCTTCACCATTTTTTCTTACCAGAGCTTCTTCAGATCATAACCCGGTTTTCTTAAATTTCTCTCTAGCAACACCTATTCACAACGATAACTCTAGGGCAGTTACCACCTGTTGGTCTAATTTAAACTCAATCTCATTAATCTCATTAATATTCAAGATTTTACTGGTATTATAACCCTAACATACTTGAAAAAAAATCGATCTACTGACCACCTCTGTACGCTCCGCCACCAACACGCCTCCCAACCAATCAGATAGTCCAATCATACCTACACATCACAAATTACATCACATTCCCGTTCTGGACGTCGTGCAAGCATGACGTCTATTATAGAGCCCGGAAGTCTGGTCAGCGAAAATAGCGACCAATCTGTTATCATGGAGGATATTAGTGCCTCCCCAACTCTTACTGATCAAGACCGATGCAACTCGCTCAGAGGTTTCGAAAAACAACACCACATTTTTGATGCAAGGAAGGATTACGTTGTCAGCATGTTGGACATCGAGAAGAAAATTCCTAGCCCAACTGAGGAAACTAAGACCAAACTGGAGGACGAGCTGAAGGGCCTAGATGTCAAGTTAAAGTTCCTGCAGGGTAAGATGAATGAATTTCTACCTTGCCCAATCGCCCTCTGTACCCACAACTACAAATTTAAAGCGCTCAAAAGAGCTGCTGAACCCATCCTTAGACCAGGCAAACTAACGGCCGTAGTAAATAAAAACCTTAAAACTAAAAAGATAAATATCGAAAATGGAGATTTCTCCTTCCCTAAGAAGACAGCAAGACCTGTTCCAGTAGAGAACAAAACAAATCAAATTAATACCACGAATAGCTTTGCAGTACTCAACACTGCAAAGTCAGACGCCGAGGACGTCACCCTACCCCAATCCAAAATTAAACCCATAATGATGAGGATGACCTCCTCATATAATTTAATCCTTCAGAGCATCAACCGCACCCACCCAACTGCTATTAATACCCACATAAATGGGTTTATAAAAATCGCTGCAGAAACTGAAGAGCATCACAGAGAAATAACCCAATTTTTAACTTCAAAGCAAATCCAATATTACGTAATTGATCCCCCGTCAACTAGGCCTCTTAAACTAGTAATTAAAGGTCTCCCTTCTGACACGGAAGCGGAAGATATTAAAACAGAACTTTTGGCAAAAGGCATCAAAATTGAAAAGGTAGCGCAACTTCGTAAGTTCGCTACCAAAGCCCCACTCCCATTCTTTTTAATTGAAATTACCAGAGACGAAAACGTCGAAGATATATATAAAGTTAAAGACTGCCTCTATATGCAAATAAAAATAGACCCCTTCCGAAAAGGTAATAGAGCCACGCAATGCTATAATTGCAATTTCTTCCACCACGCGAGCCAAAACTGCTCAATGATGACGCGCTGCCTGAAATGTGGTGAAAACCACAGAACAGGACAGTGCGCCATCAAAGAAAAGATAGAAAACCCACTCTGCATTAATTGCAAGGCGAGAGGTCACATGGCCTCTTCGTCAGAATGTCCCCTTTTTCCCAAACCCAAAAAGGGTAAGGGCAAATCCACCAAAGAAAATAAAGCGAGAAACGAAAACCCGCAGGCAACCCAATCCCTTACCGTACCCGGCTTCAGTTTCGCTCAAGCAGCTACCCCCAAAGAAAGCCACCAGATGGCACCACGAGGAAACGTTCCATCGGCGTCTGCAACCACCCAAAATCTAAATCTAAACGCAAATAACAATAACTTAAACCCGGAAAATATAAATGCTAATCAAAGTAATAACGGAGAATTTGGATTCCTCCAAGCTATTCTCGAAATCCAAAATATATTTAAGCTATTTCCTGATCTTCTCAGTGAAATGAAAAAGTCATTTAACAACCCAAATCCAGCAGACAAGCTAGGCCATCTGCTTAAAGGAGTCTGCTCCTCAATCTCAAATATAACAATTAATGATGTCTAGTTCTTTTTTCGGCCTCCATATGTTCTCCTGGAACGCAGACGGAGTGAGATCGCGTATTGTTGAGATACGCGATTTCATCGATAAGCACTCCCCTGATATATTTTTATTACAAGAAACACACCTGAGACCAGATCAATCTTTCAATATCCCAAACTATTTCTGCTATAGGAACGACAGAACCCACCCATTCTTAGGATGGGGTGGAACTGCGCTCCTAATTAAAAATACCATTCAGCACTATCATGTCCCCACCCCGCCCCTTCCCACTGGAATCGAGGCGACTATAATAATCCTTACCCCTATCGACGATGAACCTCTTTTAATTGCATCTATCTATATCCCACCAAACGACGACTTCTTTAAAAATATAGGACCTGCCTTAAATAAAATTTTTAATATTAATAATATGGCCATACTAGCAGGTGACTTCAATGCTCAACACACATCTTGGGGATGTGATATTAATAATACTAGAGGAAATAGACTGTACAACTATATTAAAAATAATAACATTGATCTTTTCGCACCCTCCACCCCAACTAGATACGGTTACGACACTGCTACAATTCTTGACTATGCCCTATTCAAAAATATTAGCTGGCCATGCACAATAAATTCCATTCCCGAGCTCAGCTCGGACCACAACCCTATCAAAATTTACTTTCCGAGAACCTCTAAATTTGAACTTCCCCCTCCCCAGCTCAATACTACATGGAGTATTTTCACGAAAACACTCTCCAATCACGACAACCTAAATCTCAGTACTGCTACCTCAACCCAGGACATTGACTCCCAAGTCAGCAATATCACGAATGAAATTCTTAACGCCCACTCCATCGCCTCTAAACCGATCAACCCCTCGGAGATCCCATTTGTGCAGGGTGAGCTCAAACAACTATTCAAAGAGCGCAATAGAGCAAGGAAATTATGGCAGTTTACACGTCACCCTCAACACAAAACTGACCTTAACAGAATTCAAAACACCATCAGTAGGAAAACATACAACTACAGACAACAAGTATGGGAGGACCACCTTTCTTCTCTGGATGCTGAAGACTGTTCTCTTTGGAAAACTGCTAAAGCATTCAGGAAAAAAGCCACCCCGATCTCAGCCCTTAATGGCCCAAACGGCGTTGCTCTCAGTGACACAAGTAAAACAGAATTAATTGCTAAATCACTCGAGAGTCAATTTAAATTAAATAACATACAGAACCCACACAAAGATGAAGTAATTACAAACATTGTTGATGCGTACTTCGCTACTAACAATAATAACTCTGATCTCCCCCCCCCCTCTACCTTCTGAAATTATTGGATTCATTAAAAAGATAAAAATTAAAAAATCACCAGGTAGAGACGGGATTACTAACAAAATGCTTAAAAACCTACCCCTTCTAACTATTTTCAAAATTACCAACTTAATTACTAACATGTTAAATCTCAATTACTTCCCTGATGCTTGGAAAACTGCCGTTGTAGTTCCTATCCTGAAACCTGGGAAAGACCCAACAGCTTCAGACTCGTACCGACCAATCTCCCTTCTTCCGATTCTTAGTAAACTGGCTGAAAAAATTATTTTAGCCAGACTAAATGACCATCTAATTTCCCAGAATATCCTCATCCCGGAGCAGCACGGGTTCCGACCTCGTCTCTCAACATCCCATCAACTGCTACGAGTCGTAGAATACATAAAGGAAGGAAATAACCAAGATCTATGCACAGCTGCAGTTTTCCTTGACATTCAGAAAGCATTTGATAGAGTATGGCACACAGGCCTACTCTTCAAACTCATAACTTACAATATCCCACCCCCACTAATTCTAATTATAAATTCATATCTCAAAAATAGATCCTTTTCCGTTAAAATAAATAGAACATTCTCTCTAAATAAACCTATTAATGCTGGAGTGCCTCAAGGATCAATCCTTGGGCCTATTCTCTTTAATCTCTATGTTAATGACATCATAAAATGTACTAATACCATAATTTGCATGTACGCAGATGATACAGCCATACTATCACGGCACAGGAACCTAAACACACTTACAGATAACATCAACGAACACATTGCTCACCTTGAGATCTGGTTCTCCGTCTGGAAGATCGCGCTCAATACATCCAAAACCGAAGCTATTTTCTTTTCAAATAGAAAACCCCCACCTGAAATCACTCTGCAAAATGAAAGAATTCCCTGGTCTCAGCACACCAAGTATCTTGGTGTCATCATTGATAAAAACCTCACTTTTAGACAACATGTTGCACACATAAGAGATAAATTTAAAACTGCCGCGCATACTCTATATCCCCTAATTTCGAGAAAGTCTAAATTAAATAGACATAATAAACTGCTTATCTACACTCTGATTCTGAAACCGCTACTAACTTATGCCTCCCCAATCTGGGGCCATGCAGCAAAAACCAATATCAATAGAATTGAATGTTCGCAAAACGTAATTCTAAGACAAATTCTAGATGCACGCTGGTACATGAGAAATGTTGATCTCAGATCAGCGTGCAGTATCCCCACCATCAGACAAACTATTCGCAAACTAGCGATTAACTTTTTCAATAGCATCGATAATCACGAAAACCCATCTATAAAAGATATCACCCCCTATTACCCCCATTTCTCAGTCAGAAGGCCAAGAGACATCTTGGTCAACCCAGATTTTAATTAATTCTTCCTATTTTAATCCTTTTCTTAAATTATTCCACTTAGTTTTTCACGCGCATCAGAACTACGGTTTTTGCTGCATCCCGATTGGTTGGGCTAGCCCCGCCTACTTTTAGATTCTCATCACTCGACTTTTCGGGCCCTTTAAAGGGCCTTTTCAATTTTTTACATTATATTATTCATTAATTCCATATTTCAAAAATTTTCTTAAAATGGGCATTGGTAGAATTCTATACAGTCATCTAAAAAACCCTGAAAGGAGATTAGAGTCCGACAGGACTAGGTGCTCCAATCAAAAGTTGCCAACGATATAACCAGATCATTAAGCACAAAAATTACCTCCGTAAACGCTATCACCAAACGCTAAATCCATCTTTCAAACACTTATTCAATAGAGCACAGGCAAATTTAAAGAAGGAACTCAAAAATTACAGCAATAACTCATGGAACACTAAACTCGAAGCTTTAAACACAACGGACAACAGCCTATGGGAGGCGCAGCGATTTCTTAAAAACAAACGCTCTATCATTCCTACTCTAAATTGTGCATCCGGAATGGCCGTCACTGATCCGCAGAAAGCTAACCTTCTTGCTAATACAATTAAAAATAACTTTATCGAAAATCCCCGTAACAATAATAACTTTAATCATGATGAAGATAATATTAATTCTGTTGTAAATAACTTTCTATCTATCCCCCCCACTACTCAAATTGAACCCACTTTACCTGACGAAATCATATCATTTATTAAAAAGACAAACAAGAAAAAAGCGCCAGGTAAAGATGGTATTACCAACAATATGCTCAAAAATTTCCCCTTAAAACTAATTCTTATTCTAACAATCCTTATTAACAAAATTTTAAAATTTCATCACTTCCCAAGTAATTGGAAGGAAGCTATCATCTTCCCCATTAACAAACCCAATAAAAATAAACACCTAGCCGAAAATTATCGTCCAATCTCTCTTTTATCAACTCTAAGTAAACTAACCGAACATATCATACTAACCAGACTAAAAGAATTTATCAATGAGAATAACTTTATTAATCAAAACCAATATGGCTTTACGAATAAACTTTCTACTCTACACCCACTCCTCAGATTAACAGAAAATATTTCGGAAGGTTTCCAAAAGAAAAAGAGCACGGGAGCTGTCTTTCTGGATATCCAGAAAGCCTTCGACCGTGTTTGGATCAATGGACTCACTTTCAAACTAATTACCTACAAAATTCCCTCTCCTATAACTCACCTAATTCACTCATATCTAATTAACCGTTCTTTCATGATCAGAGTCAACGAAACCCTCTCTAACTCACACAATATTTCCGCAGGATGCCCACAGGGATCCCTTCTAGGACCGCTGCTATTTAACATCTATATTAACGACATTCCTAATTACTCACTAACCAATATTAACATGTATGCGGATGATACGGCCATTACTACCACCTACAGAAAATTAGAAACAATAACTTTTGCACTAAATAAACACTTAAAATTACTCGAAACTTTTTATGACAGATGGAAAATAAGCATTAACGTAGAGAAATCATGCGCAGTCATTTTCACTAAAAAACGTACAATTCCACCACCTCTTATCATGTACAACAAACAAATCCCCTGGTCTCAGGAAACCAAATATCTCGGCATTATTTTTGACTCTCACCTAACTTGGAAACAACATATTTTATACGTACGCGATAAGTTCCGAAAAATTATGTTTAAACTTTTCCCCCTAATATCTCGGAACTCACATTTAAGTATAGATAACAAAGTGCTTCTCTATACAGCCGTCATGCGTCCCATTATTGCCTACGCTTGTCCAGTTTGGGGATATGCCGCAAATTCTAATATTAATATTCTAAATGTAGTACAAAATTCATACATACGTATGACAGTTAAAGCAACTAGATATACGAGAAATGACGATATCAATAACGCTATTAAAATCAATAGTTTTAAATCTTATATTCAAAAATTAGCCATTAACTTTTTTAACTCTCTTTCAGATACCAATAATATTAATATGACAAATCTAATTCCATATAATGCAAATCATAATACTAAAAGGCCAAGGAGAATTCTTCTGGACTCCTACAACCCGCCTTAAGCTCATTCTCTGGCAATAATTTCTTAATTATTGCACCCAGAAAATTTTTTATAATTTTACATTTTTAATCTTCCATTTTTGCTCATATTATTTTCTCTACTATTCCCCACTGGACAAGCTATTCTCAATATCTATTTCATACCCCTAGTGGGCAGCCATTAAGAGTCTTTATCCTCATCCTTCACTGATAATTCAGAGAGCATTGTCTCAGCTCTCATTCCTGCAGATTCTTTAGAGAACTTAATTCTCCGACAAGAAAAACATCCATAGCCACGCCTCCAGATCACCTCCAACCAATCACAAGCCAACAAGCCTCCCCGCAGAAAGAAAATCTCCAAACAAGCCGCTCCAACATCTAAGACTGTCACGATATGGGATTGAGGACTGTTTTTCAGTCCAGACGCCCACAGATAAACCGTAATCACCGTAATCACCGACCAACTCCCCTTTCGCTTCTGTATTTTGTCTGCGTAAACATGTAGCCAGCTGCAGCTCATTGTGCATTCGTTTTCTTTGTTATGTGTCGCCCTTGTGATGTTTTATGTGTTTAAGATGTGGAATAAATAGTTTTAATTAATCACCGGAATGCCTCGTCAATCCCAGCCAAAAAAACCATCAACAATAGCGATCATATTATTAAAGAAATCATGTCAACGGCCAACGTCGATTACACACACACACATATATATATATATATATATATATGTGTGTGTGTGTGTGTGTATAATTCGAAGTTATCTTATAAAATTCTCCACAATTCGAACACTCACTATCATGTACAGTCTTGTAGCAAACAGGTTGGAGCTTACAAGTTCTGTGTAGTATTGTCTCTGTGTGTCTCCCCTGTAATGTAGCCCCTTTAAGGACCATCTGTCAGCAACCCCTTCTTAGTGTAGGTTCAGATAGGCGAAAATACACTTTTATTGCTTTCCTTCTTCAAGTGGACAATTGACCAACCGCACCTGTTGTCAGCCTTCCACATCTTTTGTTTAACACGTGGCCTTGATACACATGTGTTCAGAAAGGATGGTCCAATATTATGAACAAGAGATGCGTAGGATTGTGCATGAATGTATTGAATGTATTCTTTTAATAGAGGGCTTTTAACTTCTGTATAATATTTATTGTACTTTTTAAAAAAAATTCCCTTGAAATAATTTTATACATCTGTATACAATTGTTGTTTATTACATAGTTTCAAATTTTAAATGCGTTAGAAAAAAATTCTTTTCTAGTATTTTGGGAGTTTTTTTCTACTCTCTTGATAATTCGAAGTTTTTTTATTGGTCCCTCCAACTTGGAATTATCGAGAGTCGACTGTATATTTAAATTCTTGTAAATACAGTCGACTCTTGATAATTCGAAGTTGGAGGAACCAATGAAAAACTTCGAATTATCGAGAGTAGAAAAAACACCGAAAACACTCAGAAAGGTTTTAGTTTTAACACATTTAAAATTTGAAACTATGTAATAAAACAACAATTGTATACAGATGTATAAAATTATTTTAAAGTAATTTTTAAAAAGTACTTATAAATATTATACAGAAGTTAAAAGTCCTGTATTTAAAAGAATACATTCAATACATTCATACGCAATCAATCCTATGCATCTTTTCTCAATAGTGGACCATCCTTTCTGAACACATGTGTAGCAAGGCCACGTGTTAAGTGAAAGATATGGACGTCTGACAAAAAGTGTGGTTGGTCTAATGTCCACTTGAAGAAGGAAAGCAATGAAAGTGTATTTTCGCCTGATGAAGCGGAAAACACAAAGAAGGGTAGCAGACAGATGGCCATTAAAGGGCTACGATACAGAGGAGACACACAGAGACAATACAACACAAAACTTTTAGTCTCCAACCTGTTTTCTACAGGACTGTACATGATAGTGAGTGTTCGAATTGTCGAGAGTTTTATAAGATAACTTCGAATTATTGCGTGTTGTAGTCTGGCCAGCAACAGATTTGACTTTGACAAATTGAGGGTACTCAAACGCACTGTTTTAGTTCGAATTATCAAGGGTTTTTCAAGGGACTGAGCATATACTTCGAATTATCGAAGGTCTGAATTTCCGAGAGTCGACTGTATATATAAATTCTTGCAAATATGACTTCTTTTATGACTTCCTTGATGCGTGTGTGTGAGTTTTTATTCACCTCGCACTATAAAACAACATGCGGGCTATTGGTGACGGATCTCATAATTCTGAACCACGGCAAATGACAATGTCGACATCTGAACCGGCACCCCACGCGAACGGGTGAACTTTGAGCCACGACAGATTTAATGTGCATTAGCCTCTCTACACGGCGAGTCTACAATGGCACCGGATTCGAACTTCTGACATGCCGGCCACGAGTTCGTGACCATGATTATTAGATTACTGAGGTCTTATCTTGATGCGAGGTTAGAATTTAGAAGAAAAACACCAATTTATTTTACTCGCGACAGATTGATAAGAAGTTGAGCATTATGAAGTTGCAAAGAAATATTTTTTAAAAAAACGTCATCATTTTTACTGTAATGAGTTAAAAGCAAAACATCAAGTTATAACCATAGCATAAAAACAATTTTAACTCACAATTTCCCTCTTAAGAATTTGATAAGGCCAAAAACCCTGGCTCCAGTTTGCCCATGCCTTAAAACAGTGATTCCCAAAGTGATCTATATAGACCCCCAGGGGTCTATGGCGACTTGCAAGAGGTCTACGTCAGTGAAAAAATAATTTAGGTGTCCATGAAGTGTAAATGGAGGTCTACGATAGAGGCTCTCATCAAACCACACATCTTGACTTTAACTTTGAAAGAAAATGTAATCAAGGGGAAACGAGATTTTATTTATTTAAATTTATTTACTAAATTTAATGAATTTAATTTGCATAGTTAGAAGATGACAGCATACATTTTATTGAAACAAGGACCATCATTTCAGCTTTTCTTGCCAGAATTAAGCTAAAGGAGTATAATATTGGACGGCGCGAATTTTCCCAGTTTCTTATTTTGTGATAGATAACCTGCCAAGATAATGTTTTTTGAACCTACGTTCATTCAAATGCATTCTATTCAGATCTTGAATCTAGGTTTGGGAATGCTTCAACAACAATAGACACACACAAAAAAAAAAGATAGAACATAATTAACCGAAGAAATTCAAGGTTAAACTCGACAATATTGAAAGCATTTTTGTTTGTTTGTCAATTACATTTTACGTATTGTTAAATTTAAAATTAACATGTTTTTCTTAAGTTTTAAACACTATACTTCACACCATTTAAGAATTTTAATCTTTTAAAGTAAGTGTGACTCTGTACCAGCTGTCAAAAAGGCATTTAAGTTGACCAATGAGCAAAGATAAGCAGCAGGGGTTTACTCAAAGACGAAAAACATGGCAAGGGGTCTATGAGTCAGAAAAGTTTGGGAACCTTAAAACATCCTTAATTTAGATAGTCCGTTATATTTCAAATTATATTGAACTTTGTTTTTGAATTTCAAAAGTAATTTTAAGCTTATAAGACCCTAATATTTAGGTACAGAGATCCATCTAATTCTTGGATCACAATACCGGAAAGGAAAAAAATTCCCGAAAAAAAATAAATCCTCTTGTTCCGCATTGGTCTAGAGCCAAAGATAAATATCTATCAAAATGTTGGAACTGACTCTAAAAACATGAGGGGGAAAAAAGCGTGGAAGAAAAAATAACGATTTTTTTTATACTTTGTCACCGCAGAAAACGATGTCATTAAAGTAAGACGCATGTACAAGATTAAATGCTTTATAAGTAAGTTATAAAAAATCGCCCACACAATAATTAAAAGATTTGTTCTATATATAAAACAGGTAAAAAAATCATATTTTTTTTTAAATACCTGAGAAACGCACAAGTTATGATATATATTTTGTATCATCAGCATATAATTGCATGTTCCTGTCCATATATATGTTATATATACTAACCGTTTCCCACCAGCTTCGTTGGGTATTTCATGACGAGGCATGACTATATATTGTTTTTAAATTATTTATGTCTAAGTCCCAGCATTAAGCTTTCGATTTTTTAAGGTATCATTTTTTATAGCCCTCATCCCTCAATTAAAAAAAATTATAAGACTTGATTTAGGAATGCAGTTTCTAAAACGCGGTATATTAATCTTTTACGCTACCGTAAACCCCCTCCTCAGTCCTTTTTTTACAGATCTCTACACAACAAAAGAAATATACTTGCCAAATTTAGAGTCTGTAGGTCTAATAGTTCAAAAATAGAATTTTTTAAATTAGTAACACTCTCTTAACCCCGCCCCTCAACCCTGTTTTGGAAAAGATTTCCGTAAAACCCGTCCTTAGCGGATCTCTACTCAACAAAAGAATCCCGCTTGTCAAATTTGAAGTTTGTAGGTCTAATTGTTCATAAACAGGAACTTCTTATCTATAACGCCCCCGCAATACCCTTTGGCAGGATTTAGACAAAACCAGTTCTTAGTCTCCACAACATATCCTCAGCTGCCCAGCAATTCAAGCCAGGCTTTTTCAAGATCAGCCCAGAAGACCCAGAACATTTGATCTTCTCTGATAAAGCTGTTGAGGTTGCCGAAGCTGTCTTCGACAACTTCGGAGCGATCTAAAGCTTCCTTTTTTTTTTATTAATCTTGTCGTAGTCTATCACTACCTCTAAGATTATTAACTCCCCTTCGTGTATTATCTAAATCTGAATGTGTTGAATTCATGATAAATTACTACTTATTTAATAAATCAATCTTATTTATTAACTTTTCTTAATTGAGAAATTACACAATATACTATTCAAATTTTAAGAACAATAAAACACAGTGGAGCATGAGAAGAATTCAATAATCATGAACGACGGAATCCTAACTGAATCTACGGTGGTCGACGCGTACAATTAAGCTACACATTTATATTTAATTTGAGAAATCAAACTAACCTGATATCTTTTATTATGGCAGGTTTCTCTAACTACTTCTTCAGTATCTGGATTCCTTTAATGAGTGGCTTCAATCTCAACTATCTCTCAGTTCTATCCTGAACTGATTTTATTTACACCTTTCAATAAACTTTACTCCCGACGACTATATTTCCACTAGAAAAAGTACTCTCTCAATTCCTTTCTCTTCATTTCATTTCCCCCTTTTATATCATTTTCGAACTCGCTAAACCCGAACTTATAAAATATCTTATTTGCATAAATCACACTTTTGGCTCTCGGTGGAGATTGGTTGAAATAAATAAAACATTTAAAGAATGCGAGAGAAGGTTAGTGAAACGCGTAAGCATCCGTCACAATCTGTATTTCACGGATACGCCAAAAACAACAACAGCGGATCTCAACTCAACGAAAGAAACATGCCTGTCAAGTTTAAGGGACTAATAGTTGCGCAGATCTCGTGATGAGAGAGTGAGTTGCTTTTGTACTTTATATAGCAGGGCTTCGAACCGGAACTGAACCGAAAACTGGGGGAAAAAACGTTATTTGGTCGGAACGAAAACCGAAACTGGACCGAAAAAAATATTGGTTTATTTAGGTTCGAATATCTTCAGTCATTTCGTCACTGTAACCAACTTATCAATTTTTTCTCATTTAGCGTCAACCTCATTAGCGTCATTGTAATTTTCATGTGCATTGCTTCTCGATTTCCTGTTTTGATGTTCACATTAGTACTTTTCTTTTTCAGTTTCGCATGAAACTACTTGTAGAAGGCAGATTTAATTCAATTGAATGATGTAGTAGCAAAGGTAATTTTTTTTAAACAAAAATGTCAATCAAAGAAATATTTTTCGCATCTCAGCATGCGATCATCTATGAATCTTTGCATAGACTGTTTAGAAGACAAACCAGAACCTAGTTGTCAAATGCGATTTTGATAATGGATAAGAATGCCTACGCTCGTCGTTCTCCGCTCACCGCTCGTATCGTACATGATGGTCAATTGTATCAATTCATATAGTGTACCAATTAAAAATAGTAAAATCTAAATTTTGTTAGATTTACATTTTTTTGTTTTTGATAGAATTATATTTTTAGTACGAATAAAAATATGCAAAAAGAAAATAATTCATTCGGAGCTGAACCGAAAACCGTTATTTTTTACGGAGCGAAAACCGGAACTGAACAGATATATTTTTTTTCGTTGAACCGGAACGAAAAAAATTACGGTTCGAAGCCCTGATACATAAATTTTTATTTTGATAGTTTAATAAATGGAATATTAGCCGAACGTATATATCAATAAGTATATTAGAATCTATCAACATCATTGCAAACCTTGCTCTCATAAATTTCAACAAACTTCGACAAAAAAAAATCAATTTTGGAAAATATAGTTAAAAACTGGATGTCGTGTTATAAAAGGTTAAGCTAATTTGAAAAAAGATCGACTTTTTATCTAACGTTGTTAAAAGCGGTGTTGAGAGACACTTTGATCAAGACGATATGAGATCAGTCACACAGTTTGCTAATCAATATTTTTAAAAGATAAATCATTTTTTCTCAAATCCAAGGATCATAAATTTCTGACATTTGCTCCAAAGAATTTCATCTATAAAAAAATCTATCAGCAGCTGTCAAGAGAAAAATCTCGAGCAGCAGTGATTGATATTTAGCGTGGGCTATAATGAGAGAGGAAGTAACTATCTTCTTATTTTGCAGACACAAACCGCGTCATCTTTATACATATCTCAGTCCATTGTATGATTGTTTCATGTTGAAAAGTTGTGGTTTGGCAGAAAATGTGGTAGAATGTATTGAAAAAGATTTTAAGCGTGTGTGTGCGTCGATATTTTGAAGGTCATGTCATAAGCGGATGTAATATTATAATTGGGAGGGGTGGTTACATGTACTGATCAATTGTACAAGACGTGTAGATAATCTTTTTTACTTCAAAGACGATAATTGATTTTGGAGATACATCTGCTAGCATACTGCTGTGTTATCATAATACGTATGTATTCATGATGTGTTTTCTTCAGTGGCGTAACGAAGAATACTAGGGCCCCTGCAAAATCAGGTTTTGGGCCCCAAGACCAAATACGTTCATGATATCAGTCAAGCTTTGGGCCCCCTAGAACACCTACCCTACCCTCGCAATGTGGGGGTTGCGGGGGTGGAGTACGTTACGTCACTGGTTTTCTAAAAAATATAATAAAAATTAGAAAGTTTGAGAATAATAAAATTAAAAAAGCAGCAAGCAAATTGAAAAAGTACTAAAGAATTGGAAAACGACTAGATATTTTATGCATAGATGTATTGTCAAAATAAATATAAATTCATATAAAAAACAATATTCACAAAAAATACATCATACAATCAAAAATAGTGCATGTACATAACTGTGAGTAAATGCGGTGACATACCCCTTTTAGGAGCCCTCTATCAGCAATGCAACGCCGACTGCCTACTGCACGCATAAAATGTACAGATGCTTCTTCGGCCCACCATTCTCCCCTGATCTCTCACCAATCAAACAGTGGACGAAGTTTGCATGCCGTGTCACCGTATCGTTCAGAGGAAAACGTGGGGAATGGTTGACAAGGAATAAAGAAATAGAGAGCCATTCTTCCGGGCGCTATCCATATAAGTTTTCAGTGACGTAACGGAGAATATTAGGACCCCCTGCAAACTCAGGTTTTGGACCCCAACCCAAATACGTACTTAGCATCAGTCAAGCTTTGGGCCCCCTAGAGTTCCTGATACCAACCATGCAATGGGGGTGTACGTTACGCTACTGCAGATTTTGTACCTAGACATGTCATTTGTGTATCGCCATTCGCAATGGGCCTACAACCTACTGAGCAGACATTGTTCTCACTCAGTGTCATGAGTATAATTTAAATTTTAATATTACTTAATACTCGTTGCTGTTACTTCTCTATTTGCAGAATTGCTTCCATTTTGGCCACTCCTACCTGGTACTGCATTTTCAGTACCAAGTACATACATCAATTTAGTATTCTTCATCCAAGAACTGTTTTGTGACAGCAGTAAATTTGTGTTTTTTTCTCTAACATGTAAAATCTATAAGTCAGTTCAAAATAGGGGAGAAAAGGTGGGGAATAGGTGGGGAATTCAGGATTAAATGTACTGAAACAAAAAGAAATGAGTTGTATATAAAAATGTATCGTTCTCGAATAATGATAATGATATTAGTGTTAAATAATTTGTCATCTTAAAAAAATGTTTCAGATTTCACTTAAATTCTTTAGCATTTAATGACGACCAGTTTTAACTTCACTGTTAAAAGCCATATATTTGTAATTCTTTTAAAAAAGAGAAGGTGCTGCGCGAAGAAACTATTAAGCCATTCACAAAAATGAAATACATTTACGCAAGATGAATAAATTACAAGCAAATTATTCAAAAATGTGCCCTCTAAGATATCTGACCTAAACCTAAGACCTTCAAAACCACAACGAGACAATTTTCATAGTAACATTTCAAAGAAAAGTTTTTCTCCTACTCAATTATATTACATAAGAAGGAAACTTGCGCGCGCGCACACACACACACACACACATATCCTTCATTCTCAAACATAAAATCCTTTGCCTTATTTAAAGATTAAGTAATACTTAAAATTGTTCTGAAAAAAAAAAAAAGAGAATTATATTTTTTCTTTCTTTTATATTTCACTTTCGCAAAGGTCTCTATCAGATGTTTTATTAAAAGTCTTTTTTTTTAAATTCCTACTATTAGCTCACTTTCTCTCTATATTTATCGTGTTCAAATTTTCAATCGTTAATAAAATACATTTTAAAGCACTCAATTGAGCTGAAATTTTATATACACGCTTATTTTGGATGACTAGATAGTAATTTGATTATAATTAATAAAAATTAATTGATTAAAACTAATTATTCAAAGAATTACAAATACAGCCACGTTGGCATCATTTTTGGCAACTTAGCAACCATTTTGGCGTGTCAAAACTTGAAAAGGTTTTTTCCTCACATTTAAAAGCGCTCATTTGAGCTGAAATTTTCCATAAACTACTGTTTTGGGTAACAATACAATAATTTAATTATAATTATTTTTGAATATTTTTTCACTCTTCATTTCTTTCTATGATGGAATGCATTTATATGAAATCTGAATGAAAAGCAAATTGAATACAATAGAACACGGGTTTCTCTATACGTGGAAATTCCATTACATAATCAAATGATAGCATTTAAAAATGTACTAATTAAAGAAAACAAGAACATTATAGACTGAGATTGAGAAAGTTCGTGTCAAGGAAATCATACAAGGGGGGGGATGATCATGCACATGAATCATTTAATTGTCAGTTTCTCTATACAAGTCAGCCTCAATAGTCGAAAAAGAACTTCAGTTAAAATGAAAACCATCAAAAGAATACAATGACGTAACATTGTTAGGACAGTCATGCAAGCATGAACAGGACATGTCTTTTCCTAATTGCGGTAAGAAACCAAATCACCACGGAAATTACAGTCAACAGTAGCAACTCTTTGAGAATTTAGAAAATCAAAAAAAAAAAAACTAAG
>BMAO01034212.1:0-54991 GCA_019973975.1 Trichonephila clavata
CCCCTTTCCCTTCTGCTTAAACTCCACAAAAGTGAAGTTCCTGTCTTCGATCTAATCTTGACTCACCACCTTTGTACGCAAATGAATGGCAGAATTCTTTTTAATTCTAGCAGGATAAAGCATAAAAATTGAGACATGTAATATTTTTAGAAAATAGGCTAAAAGGGAATAGGAGAGAGAATTCCTTCATAAATATTAAACTAAAAAAGTAGTGAAAGGACAAATTTTTATAGAACTAAATGTAAGTAGTATAATGATTATTTTAGCAATACTGCATTGAATTTAAGAATAAAAATCTATTTTTGTAAGTGATTCATAATATTAATGAACAAATTGTTCTGTTGATCATCATTATCTCATTAAGCGTAGAAGAGAAACAGATTAAAGCAAATTACCATTAAAATTAAAGGAATAAAACAAGATAATAAGAAAATTAACTTATTTACATAAGCCTAGCAGAGAAACTTAAAACTAAACATATATATATTAAAGCAAAGGAAAATTAAAATTAAAGTAATAAAATTAAATATAAGGAATATATCTTACTTGTTTACATTGAATAAATTATATATAAATAGAATTAACTTACCTTGCACATTTGATGCATAAAAAATTGTCACACGACCAAAATAATCATTTGCCGGCAAGATAGATTGTGATAAAATCTTGATCTGATTCTCCTTTTAAAGAATTTGACCTAAATCCCTCTCAGTCCAAGCGATGTCCCTAACAATTTCTAAAAACTTATCAAAATAATAAGCTCTCTTTTGTTTGCACGATTTCCTAAACATATATACAGCCACAAATGAAATTTTAAGTCCATTTTTCTATTGCAGGTAGGGAGTGAATCTGTAACGTGCTTCCAAGTACCTTCTATGGTATTTGTGTGGCAATTTGTTACTGGATTTACAAAATGAAGGCTATGATAGTTCCAGGCTCTATTCATTCCTTTATAGTGTTGACTAGAGTCTCAGGAGATCTGTTGTGTACTGCTACTAAAAATAGCTTACCTGATCCTCGTTCTACACTTCCGAATACTCACTGAATTCGATTCGATGACCTCCACATAATTTAGAATGACTTCAATGACAAATTGCCCCCAATCTCCAATTGTACCAGAAGATAAATATAAATACGCTTTGATCTCTTTTGTTCTGGTTCCCATGATCAAATGCTAAGTGAGACGAAAAATATCACTTAATTTTAGTTTGCTGCAACTGAACCACAAGCCATGATGTACGGTTTTAGTTGAACCACATTGCTTGTTATTCCTGGAATTTCTGCAAATCCATTATTAACCATTTAAAGTATAATTTTTCTTCCCAAACTTCATCGGAACATTGCAATTGGAGTAAAAACATTCTAATTTAATCAGACGAGTTTCTGTCGCAAAATCTAAAAATAGTTCCTTATTCCTACATACGAGTATTACATAAACAAAATCAAGATTGTGTATTCCCTTTTTTCCCTAATGTGGCCCTTTTGCTAGAAAAAGAAACAGGAACTATATCTGACCGAACTTTCTTATACTGTGGATGAACACTGCAAAGAGTTCCATGGTTAGAGAAAAAAGGTTACAACATTTAAAAATATATAAAATAACAAAGTTTTTTAAAATTTAATTTAACCTCTTTGTAAATTAATAATAATAAGGTAAGAATTGTGGTAGTCAACCTAATCACAATAACTGGAATAATTTATCAATAAGTAAAAAATGGATGTTAAGGAATAACTAAATAATTTTTATAACTAATATGGATACAGGCACACACACACACAATAATAATAATAAAAGAATATATAACCTAATCATGACAGAATTAAGTCTACCCAAGAAATAATTAAATAATTTATCAGTAATTAAAAAGAAATATTAATAAATAATATGGAATAAGAAATAAGGTAATAATCAAAGAATTGAAATACAACCTAATAATGAAAAAATATTCAACCTAATCAATTTTATTATTAATAAAGATTAAATAATTAATATTAATAAGTAACATAAAAAATTATTACTCATAAGTAATATTAAATAATTATTATTAATAAGTAATATTAAATAATTATTATTATTAAGTAATATTAAATAATTATTATTAATACGTAATATTAAATAATTATTATTAATAAGTAATATTAAATAATTATTAATAAGTAATATTAAATAATTATTATTAATAAGTAATATTAAATAATTATCAATAAATAAAATAATTATTAAAATAAATAAAATAATGATTATTAATAAATAATAATAAATTATTATTATTGATATAAATAATATTAAATAAATATTTTTTATAAATATTAAGAAATAATAGGAAATAAGGCAGTGAATTCTGTCTATGTCTGAACAGTCTGTTCTGTCTATGTCTGAACAGTTGAAAATCTAAGATGAAAAGAGTGAGAGAGGATATTAACGTCACACTGATTAGCAACACGAGGGCTTTTGGTGACGGTCCGCGTAATTTTGAACCATGGTCAAGTGACGCGGACGACACCTGAGCTGACACCCTCCTCTCCTAACTACCACACCACACCAACGGGAGGACGTTTGAGCTCTCGACAGATTTTACATGCATCGAGCCCCTACACGGCGGGTCTTTAATGGTACTAGGAGGGAACTCATGACACGCTAGCCTTGATCCGATGCCTAGCCCACTCGGCCACCGCGGCCGCCCAAGATGAAAAGAAGGATGTCTTAGAGAGAATTCCAAAGACCTCCCCCCCACACACATAAAACGAAATTACTGCTCTGATTGGAAAATCCGCTATAAAACGAAAACCCCACGTAACCCTACCGGAAAATGGGTGGGAATCAGTCTAGACATAATCTGGCGCAGAATCGCCCGAAAAAAGTGCCAAAAAAAAGGTCCGTATATTGAACTTTTGCCCATTTAAGTTTGTTATAGGTAACTGTACCCAGTCGTGAATTCATGTGACTCAGTCTGGTTAAAAAGAATATAAAAAAAGCACACTTTCTAATATATTTAACTGTTTGCACTTCAGGTGTGACTTTTTTTTAAAAAAAATATGTGAATTCACATAAACAAAACTTTCCCAAACAGATTTCATTTGTAATTTGTTAATAGAATACTCCAAGTTATCATGGTTTTTTTGTCCTTATGTTATGAATCTAAATTTATTAACATTGTGGGGAGGTGCCAAGTTTGAAAATAAATTTAAAATGGCTCTTCTTGAGGTCAAAGGGTAAATTTTACAATGCTTGTGGGTAGACATTTTGTGTTGCTTCATTGTCTGTATAGCTGCAAAAATTGTCTGGCGTGCGTACTCTAGAACAGCAGTTGCCAACCTTCAGCACTTCAGCACTTAATGTATAACTTTATAAATATGGCAGACCACTAAAGCTATTTTTATAGTTACTTACGTTTCCATACACCTGAAAATAATCCTCATGAAAAGCAATAACAAACCGATAATCAACACTGAAGCGTTTCGCCACCAATTTACGATTACCAAAGCTGACATTGAAATTTCGATGGAAAAATCGGAAAAAAAAGCTTAAAAATTGCTCAACTTTGGAAATTCATTACAATTGGCAACTAAAAGTTTTTATTAGAGTATAATCCATGATCCATAACATGTTTTTGATGCTCATCTTTTTTTATAAACTGAATCTTCACAAAAGTGTAAATCATGTCCCAATTTTTTAGTGGATCATCCAAAATTTCTCACCAATTGGGGACTGCTGCTCTGGAACACACAGTAATATTAATGTATTAGCATCACTGAACCAAAAATGGTGCCACACTTATTGCACTTTAAGGGGTATCGGAACGCTCTATACTGATAATGTTAAAAAGGGCTTTTTCAATGTACCTTTTTTAAAAAACTGTTGGAAATACAATCCCCAAGTTTTTTTTGCAAATTAAGCCATACATCTAATATTATACTGAAATGAGCTTTTTTTTAAATTTGCATTAGTTTTTCTTTAAAATTTTTTTATTTGATGTATAGTGAGAAAACAGTGTTTTTCGACAGAAAAAAAAAAATGTATACAAAATTTTGCTAAAAGCTCATTTAGTATATACTAGAATATATAAAGAATGTGTCATGTAAGTTTTGTTGACATCAGATATATACTTTCTGAGAAAAGGTACATCGAACCTTCAAAAGTGACAGTTTGAGAAAAACGCATTTTTATAAAAAAAAGTTACCTTATCAAAACATTGTAGCTCCATATTCCAAATTTTCAGCATTTTTTAAATTTTCATCTTCTTGTTTCATTCTTTTAAGTCTTTTTACTTTTCTAGTCTCCTTAGTTTTCTGTAAATTGGCATATCTTACCCTTGTACTGCTCTCTTTGCCGAGATGTTCCATGCAGCATGTCGCATAATATCCTCGCTCTATGTTAAGTTTTTTTTAAAATATCCAGCTTTGTGTTGCATTCCCTTTATTAAAGGATGCAACAGCATCATATGTACCAAAGGAAAGTGTCTCTATGTGCACAAATGTCTTTTTGGGGACACGAGACCAAATAACATTATTAATGCTTTCATTCGGTACTACGTGTTTCCATGCAAGCACTTTTTCAATAATTCTGGATCCGAAAGGTCCCTAAAAGTAGGCCTAATGGCTTCAACAACAGCAACTGGAAGTTTATGTTTGTGGAGAAAAAGTTTATTTTCCAATTGAGCCCTCTTACACTGACACCATGTATCAAGACCTGATGGACAAAATCTATGCTGTGGATTTTTATCCGTAGATATTTTGTGAAGAAATATTGCCCATATAGCTTGTTTCATACACTTTACATTTGATAAATTTCTTTGAATAGCAAGACCATAATATGTTTGCAATTGATCAATAGTTGCTTCTGTTAATCTATTTTTGCCACATAATGCTTTGCCATCTGATAATTTTTGCCCCCTCATTTTTGCTTTGAAACGTCGGAGGCGAGATCCCATATGTTTCATAACATGCCCTAAAGAAATTTTAAAAAATGACGTCAAACTTCAAGCTGACCCAAGAGGAAGTGCAATGTTTACCTTTTTTCTGTCCATTTAAATCGGTGACTCGCGTTTAGACGATTCCTTAAAAACAAAATTTTAGCACTTCTAATTAAGCTAGAGATAAAAATGAGGTATTTTTGGAAAGGTAATGATCTGAAAAATTTAAAAATGCAATAACCTAAAATTCACCTTTTAAAAATATTTTACCTTTTCCTCCCCTTAATATCTTAACAACAAAGAGATTCTAACATTTTTTTTTAAGAAAAAAATCAAATTTGTGTGCGTGGATGGAAAATATGTGATTTGCATAGCGGCAATTTGACTGTGTTGATGCTTATACTTAAGTACCCAGACAACAAATTATTTTCCATGTGAGAAGCAGTCCGTATCTAGTATAAGCCACTCTGTTTTAAAGATGGGCCCTTAAATTTGTTGATAGCAATTGCTAATGCTAATCGAATAGTGAATTGCAAAAATATTCCATCATTATCAATACTTTGTCGTAGATTTCTGCTGCGAAATCCTTGTTTATATTTGAATTTTTCTTGCGTATTCGACTGAAAATATCTGTAGCATCTCATTGCGTTGGAGTTGATTTGTGTCAATTGATGTACAATAGAAGTTAAATATTTCATTATAATTTTTTTTTATTTTTCCCTTTCTTTTTGTTTCTGATGTTTCCTTTTTTAAATATTTTGAATTTTTTTTAGATTTTTTTTAAAAAATTTTCTCTTGTTAAGTACGGTCAATTAGCTTCACTTCATAAAAATAAAATGCCTTGTAAGAAATTAAACTTAGGTTGTCATACTCACAAGTCAAAAGTAGTGCAACGAGTGTAATTGCATATCAAACTGAGGAAGAACGGGCATCAGCAAACGAGAAAAGCAGACAAAGAATGGCACAATCACATGCTGAGGGCGCAGCAGAGTAATTTGCAGCCAGACTTGAGGATGCACATTTTGGAGCACAGCATTCATGTTTTACAACATCAGATATTTTCTGTTCTCAACAAAAGGAACACATTTGGCTGCAAGATGTCAACCAGAAACAGCACATCAGCATCAAACATGATTTTGTGGTGAGCACTCACACAATAACAGTCACCCTGCATTCCGATACAACCCAGTAAAATATTATAGGTTGAGCCAGCATGTTCTCATTAGCACAATTATTGAAGTGCATCCTTATTGCAATGCTCTGAAATTTAAGGGAGAAACAAGGGGAATATTTTACCACTGAAAATATTAAACTTCCTCAACTTGGGGAACCAACAGAAATATTAAACACTTTGCTTTCCAGATATACTGCGGAATCAAAACATTCCCTATATAACATCGGGAAATACAATTCATGTTTCCAAATGATATTGTTTGGAGAAATGTGCATTTGTGAACACACCTCTGATTTAACAGAAATATGCATAAGTATTGTAAATCTAACCCATTGTCTTCGAGGAATCCAGAGTATAGAGTCATTTAAAATTTATCTTCAAACTTGAGGTCTCCACTATGAATACAATGTAAATAAATTTAGGTTCATAACATAAGGACAACAATAAGTTATAATAACTTCAAGTATTTGGTTAACACATCACAAATCATATGAGGTAAGTAAAAAGTTTTGTATATATATATATATATATATATATTTATACATTTTTTTATAGAAAATCATATCTCCAATGCAAATGTTTAAACATACTGAAAACAGGTGCTCTCTCTTTAACCAGATTGAGCCACAGCAACGCGTGATAGGGTGCAGCTAGTATTAAAATAAATATTTGATACACAAATTATTTAGAAAAACAAAAAGATACAGGTGTGTGCGTTCTAAATGTAACTAAATTATATCAATTAACCCTTTATCTACCGCAATATTATTTACGGCATTTTTTTCCATGCAATATTTTTTTAATCACTGTATTGAAAATTAAGTGATATACATAAACAAATACTCAACTTTGAGAAACTTACTCCTTTAGAGCTACTTAATTAAAGATTTAAACTATAAAATTTATATACACTGTTCACTTAAAATAAATAGTCAAATTAATACTTAAGGTCTTCATTAATATATAAAAGAAACACTTACCTGTTGAATTAACTACTTTTTCGGAACAAATAACAATCTTCGCAATCCGATCAAAATGTTAGCTGAAAGTGCAATTTCTGCAATAAAACTGTTCCCCTTACCCGCTAAAACACTCATCCTAGAACCCATGTGGCCATCTGTCTTGGAAGAGTGGATTTAAAAGAATATCCCTACTTCATCAGAGTATTCGTAAAAATTGTTATACTATGTAATTTTAAAGTGAGTGGTACTTATAAATATCATCTAGACAAAAGGTTAAATGGATTAATATCAAATTTTTCATCAAACTATGTTTTACGTTTTAGTTTTATCTGTTAATTATTTATCTTTCTCATTAGCTTTTTAGGAAATTTCAGATCAATTTATAAAATATAAGGCACTAACTATATATATAATCTTTTTTTAATTTAGAATTCTGAAAGTTTTTTAATACTAATTAGAATTTTTAATCATTTTCTCTTCTTTATCTCTGTCTTGGATTAATTGCTCTTTTTCTTTTCAGAGGACATCATTAGAAAAAGCTATTACGAGAAAAAATACAAAAAGCGGCCTGATGCAGATAGAGAAAAAAATATGGATGGATGCGGTAAGCTATAGATCCATTTTTTAACTGTATACTTACATTTTCCTCATGAATCTTTAAATATTGTTCATCTTAAAAGGTAGAATCAGGATAATTTACAAAAACAACAAAGCTATTTATTAACAAACAAAATACATTATTTTTTAGAGCAGTTTGCTGAAATGTTCAATATATATCAATGTTATTCTAAACACCAAAATGTATCTTGAACAAAAAAAAACTAAATTGGAAAACTGCTCCTCGATTTGCTATCTTACAGTAGTTTTGCATTTTATTTATGATTGTGCCAAAATTAAATGAATGCTACTACACTTTTTCAATAGTACAGAGGTAATATTGTCAAATATTTTTCTTTTACAATGATAAATAATTCTTTAGCCAATATAACTAGACAAATAAGAATTTCTACTTTGTGTTCAAAAAAGTTTTAAATCATTATTATGAAAACGTGTTTTTTGTAATTATTCTTAGAGTCCATTAAAGACTAGTATAATATTTAATTTCAGATTAAAATTTAATGCAGAATCTTATAAAAACACAAATATTATCTAAATATATGTATGTAGGAGAAAAGCGACGCATCACGATATATCCGGAACTAATTGAAATTTGGTAGGCAGGTTTCTTTCATGGAGTAGAGATCTGCTAAGAATGGATTTTTTGAGAAAATCGTATCCTAAGAAGCATTAGGGCGTCTTAGGGGAAGTTACAGAATAATTATTCCCATTTTTAGACTATTGGACTTGAAATTTGGTCTTGGAATTTGGTAAGCAGATTCCCTTTATGGAGATCCGTCACATAATGCTTTTTTTTTTTAAAAATCAACCCCCAAGTGGCTTTGTGGGGTATTAAGGGACGTTATAGGTAAATCCCGTTTTTAAACTCTTAGACGTATAGTCTTGATATTTGGTTAGCAGATTCCTTTCATAGATTAGACATCCGCTACGAAAAAGTTTTTATAAAAATCGCCCTCCAAGGGGTATTGCAGAGGATTAAGGGGTTATGAATTATACATTATTATTTGCATTTTTAAACTATTAGATGTAGTTTTGAAATCTAGTAAGCAGATTCCTTTTAATGGAGTAGAGAACCACTACAAAATAGGTTTCCCGAAATTCGATCCCAAGGGGCATTTCCGGCTAGTGGAACTATATTGGTAGAAAATCGTTGATAGCTTGATCCGATATAAATTATATACTTCAAACTGTATTCAAACCATACCAAAAGACAAAATCAATAAAACTCAAGTGTTGAATGTTTTTTACCATACATCTGCGAAGTTTTTTAAGGTATCCGAACACGCGTTGAAAATGACCCAATTCATTCAAGACAGATATTTTTGTTTTTTATCTTATTGAATAGAGCTATCTTTTGACTTTACGAAACATACTTTGTTTTGTTTCTACACTACCTAGAGGCTAAGTTACAATCAATTTTATAAATTTAGAAAAAACAGAAGTGGGTTTTTGATCTACCAAAAGTAGGCATTTAAATTGCTCAAAGTCTATCAGGTGAGTCTGATAACTCAAAACATTACGAATGTATTTCTATAACACTTTTTGAACCTGATATTTATGTTACTTTCTAGAGAATGTACTAAAATATTTCTTACTGAATGAATACTTTTTGAGTTATGGCTTTATTTAAAAAACGTTCTCATAAAAAATGCAACATTTCTTATAATGTCAAGAGCTCTAAAATTTTCAAATTTTAATAAAAATTTAAATTTTTGCACATTTTTCAGATAAATGCATCTAATTTGTTTTAATAATACATTTATTAATATATGTTTATTACTTTTTGCCCTAAATGTTTTGAAGATTTTAAAAAATATTGCTAAAATTTCACTTATAATTGTGATTTTTGTAAAATTCAGGTAATTTATTTTAAATTTTGATAGTTTAATAGTAATATTCATTGTTATTGAGTCCTAAAAGAGCATTTATAATGTTTTAAAATGCTATTTTGCTAAAAAGTACTCCGAACATGTTCGGATACCTTAAGTTACCCGAGATAAAAATTATAGACTGTAGTTTAAATTTAACCTTTTTTAATGAACAAAAAATACCATATTAAAATTGTTTACTTACTGTTCATGTTAACAGGGTACGAAAATAGGGCTTTATTGTTTCTGTTTGTAAATGATGTTTCTTTTAATCTATATTCTACATTTTTAATCTGCACTAGTGATGTGACGATTTGGTAAAATTGATGAGTAGCGGGGGACCTAAGAAATTACATTATTGATTTATTACATATACAACCATTAATTACAATATGTAGATTTAGATTCAAGTTACTTAAACTATTGAGTATTTCGATCCCACAGAATTTGTTTTTATTGATGGAGGAGGCAAAACACAACGCCTGTTTTTAATATTTTTTAGTGGACTGGTCTCTCCACTCTCTTGCACTTGGGGCGGTCCCTTCGTACACCTTGAATTTAAGTAAAGGTTTGGATGTGCAAGTGGAGTGCTGGTTTTCTCATGGCCATTGGTTGTCAACATGATGTCAGATGAAAGGATCTTGCAATATTTTAGGGGTGCATTTGTGGATATAAACAGCGTAACGTTATATGCATATGGAATCCGATCTTACAGTTGAGAGGCGGGAAAATATTACAACTCTCCCCCTCCTTGAAAACTTTTTATTGAAGAAAAATTCAGGTCTGATGGTGCTGAAAAAGGTTATTGACCTTTAGATATAATGAAAGATAAAGCAAATACTAAAGTTTTTCTCGAATTAAATTTAAAACACAAAGAAAAAATTCTTAGCTAATTGTTAGAATTGTTCTACTATTAATGAGTGAATGTTCTTGGTAGGGAACTTACAGAAATTCAAATTACAAGACAAATAATCAGTATCAATAAAAAGAAGGTATACTATGTCATTAAAAAACACTTATATCACAATTTGTATTCGAACTGTTATGTTAACAACATGTTGACATGAATACACTAAGTGTACAGATTTGCATATAAAATGTTCTTCGCAATATGTATTTTAACCAAAATTTAAACAAAAACGTCTATATTAATGTACAAGCTAGACAGAATTAATATATTATTCCTTTTAACATACATATCAATTTTAAACTATATAAAGTAATAGTGTTAAAGAATATTATTAATAACAATTACCAATCATTACCACTGATTTCTGATTAAACTTTCCCAACATCCTCATACTTATCAAAAAGTTCTGCTACTTTTGTAACTGATTTAAAGTTTGTCCATTCATTTAAGAAATGATCTTTCATATCAAAATGTGTTTAATATATCTGCAAATATCAGATCTTTAAGATCTTCAAATGTCTCAACTTCTAAACCTATTAGCCATTCTCTTCTAAATAATTACTAATTTCGAAAGTAAAACTGTCCATGTTCTGTTTGACTTCTTTTGGTATTGACCAAATTTTTGGAGAAAGACTTCTGGGTTTAACTTAAATCTTTGAAGTAACATTTTTTCCATAATCATATTTTTTGGCTTGTTCTTCCGGTTCACCAACAATGAATTACGCCATCTCTAAAAGTAAAAAACCCAGTAAATGCCCTTACAAATCTTCCCTTTCAATTAGCGGAATTTTGCAATTTACAGTTGTTTATCGATCACAAACATAAAAATACATCACGATCAACAAATACACATAAAAACAATAGAAAAGACAAATGTGTTCTCCATTTGCTCTTGAGATCTTAGCTGTTGTGGGTGTTCTCAACTGGAATCTTTTAGAATCATGGGAGTTCCGGTAAAAGCTTCTGTGATTGGTGAGAATAAGGGGATGATTCAAGACTGCATCATCTTGTTTTAAAAAAGCGAACTTTTTTTTTAGCAAAGCAAGCAATGTTTTAGGAGATAAAACAGTGGCTATTACTATTAGGCAGGTCAACTAAAAATTAATTATCACGCAAGTCTTGTAGTGCTCAATACCTTTATGAATGAAATAAAATCCCTGGAGAGAAAAAACTTAAGAGAATTATTACATATATAGAAATAAGGAGATGTATATATATACATATATATATATATAAAATCAAAATTTCTCTACAAGAGAGAGATGAATTAACATGATTAATACTTAAAAGAATAGCAATTGCTACATAACCAGACAACAGAATTTAGAAGGAGATATGAAAAATTGAAATAACAGAGTAAAATATAAAAGAATGGATGCTTCAGTATTATCAACATTGCTGACTTAGGACAGCTTGTATACAAAAAAATTTATCTTAAAAATATTTATCTGCATAAAAGTGGGGTTGAACATGTTTTTGGACATAAATATATATATATATATATATATATATATATATATATATATTTAGGAATTCCGTATTAGTTCTTTTTGAAATATATCGTTTAGATATTCGAAGTAGCTGAACTCATGATTTAAGAAAAACATTTTTATTAGGATTAAATAAAATTGTTATTCTATTTTATCATTTCTGCGGAAGTTTCTTTTTAACACAAAGGAATTGATTCTGTAGAAGAAACTCCACATATGCATAAAAATATTTTTGACAAACTAGCATAAAATTTTAATTTATGTAAAAAATGTTATTTAAACACAACGATACGCAAATAAAAAAAGAGGGAACAAAAATTTCTCAACAAAATGTTTAACTTTTTTTTTAAATAAAATACAATTTAGACAGGTTACGAGTTGAGAGTAAACAGATTATTTTCTTATAGCTATTTATGGTAATGAGAAATAGGAATGGCATCTTGATAGAATATTTGTAAAAGTGAGCTTGTCTTAATTTTCTACGTTAAAAAAACTTTTAATTTTAACATTATATTACTTACAAAATTATTTTTCTAATAAAATTCCAATGTCATTATTGTATAATGCACAAAAACTGAATTTTTTCACTCAAAAGCTTATATATATAGATATAGATATCTTTCTGAAAAAATATATTTTCGCAAAATGTCCTTATTTTTTACTCTACTTACATTAAATGTCTAACTTAATTTAATATTATATGATGAAATTTCTTACATTAATTATTTCAAAATGTATGCATTGTACTTTTATTATATTATTGGACACTTTCCTGTGTAGAAAGTGTAGATAAAAACCTGTTTTTCTCGCACATATTATTTTGAATTGCAATGCATTTCGATTGCAGCTGTCGTTAAATTTGCTTCAAATTAAAATTCTAACTGCACTTTTATTTCAGAAGTCAAACAGCTCTACATCCACGCAAATCCTAATTGAAATTTAGATTTCATTTAAGTATCTAGAAGCTTCATATACTTTTATGTAAGATATCTGTACCTATTTTTCTAACTCTGAAGAAAAGGAATAATTTATATATATTTTTTCTTGTTAGTCACAAATCTTAAAAATTTTTGAAATCTAGAAATAAATTTGTCTTTAAGAATTATTTTTATTGTACTATATATGTATATTTTTTTTTGAAAAGTTATAAAATTAACATTTTAATGATTAAAAAACTGGTGATCGCAATGCTAATTTAATTAAGGCATTAATTAAAAATTTATAGTTGTATTTTCAGTAAATAATACTTTACATTTTAATGATTAAAAAACTGGTGATCGCAATGCTAATTTAATTAAGGCATTAATTAAAAATTTATAGTTGTATTTTCAGTAAATAATACTTTACATTTTAATGATTAAAAAACTGGTGATCGCAATGCTAATTTAATTAAGGCATTAATTAAAAATTTATAGTTGTATTTTCAGTAAATAATACTTTACATTTTAATGATTAAAAAACTGGTGATCGCAATGCTAATTTAATTAAGGCATTAATTAAAAATTTATAGTTGTATTTTCAGTAAATAATACTTTACATTTTAATGATTAAAAAACTGGTGATCGCAATGCTAATTTAATTAAGGCATTAATTAAAAATTTATAGTTGTATTTTCAGTAAATAATACTTTACATTTTAATGATTAAAAAACTGGTGATCGCAATGCTAATTTAATTAAGGCATTAATTAAAAATTTATAGTTGTATTTTCAGTAAGTAATACTTAACATTAGATGCTAAGAAATTGTGCGAGATATATTGACTTAGGGGGGAAAATTCTTTTCCACCCATGTGTAGTACACTAGTTTTATCAAAAAGATATTCAAAGATAATGATAGAAATTATTTGTTGAGCTTTGCACAGCATGAATTTTTTAACAGAAGCATTTTTATCAATTAAAAAGACATCAAGGCTTATTCGAACAACAATTTGACTAACTATTCTAATTCTATTATTAGCTTTACTTAACATCCATTTTTTATTTTAAACTTTTTATCAACAAAAAAAAAACATTGTTCTCTCTGAACAACTGGTGTGTATTGGACTAACTATTCTTAATT
The DNA here is from genome assembly GCA_019973975.1 of Trichonephila clavata. NCBI lineage: Eukaryota > Metazoa > Arthropoda > Arachnida > Araneae > Nephilidae > Trichonephila > Trichonephila clavata. The sequence continues at coordinate 13,995 of BMAO01034212.1, forward strand.
AAATGCACTCATTTATAAGTGTGTATTTTTTCTTGTTTTCCAGAGCTCCGTACGCCTCCTGATGGCTGCCTATGCTCCAAGAAATATTTATTTTGCAGTCACAAAAATTTAATTAAAGTTCCATTATTATTGCCTCAAAATGTACAGGAATTGTAAGTTCTTTTTTAAAATTAATGTATTGTTTTTTTTATTATATGCAAAATTGGCCATAAAAATTTAAGTTCGCTGTAAGTATATGTAGTAGAATTATCATATTATATCTTGTTTTGTGTTCTCACAGGGAATATATCTTTAAATTTGTTTTTAGGAGGAAATTTCTTTATATTTGGAAAATAATAAACTCTAAAATATTAAATAGTTATGTCTGATTATATTGTTCAAGTGTATTTTAGAAGTAATTAAATGCTCAAAACACGCCTCTCGCACACATACAAATACACACTCACACCCATATATGTGAGGCTTTCCGGAAATAAAATACCGTTTCATTCTACTGCAACCACAGCGGTAGTTGTTGTTGTCGTGTCCTTCCCGCGGGGAAGGAATGAAAGTTGCCATTGCCTGTGAGACACAGGTTGGACTTCTTAACGATAGATGGCGATACCACCTATCTCCACCTCCCCAATTTTGGCACGGAACTGAAGGGAAATATTCTCCAACCCCCTGCACTCGTGGTATCTGCTGCGACCGCCCACAAGACTTTCGGACCCACTGATTTAACGAGCACGTACTCCGTCTATACTCGGTGGTATTTAGTGGTATCGAACCCAGGCCATCGGGTCTGGAGTCCGATGCTCTAACCACTAGGCTACCCACGGCCTAGTATCGCAGCGGTAGTATCGCATTAAACGCTTGCTCAGACGCGAAGCTATTACAGCCAAATGGACTAAATTGTGTGACGTCATGATCACGTGAAAACTAGCTCCCCCTGATTATGCTGTCGTTTGTTTACTACTATTGCTACGACAATTTTGTTCTTTTAGATTTACATTATAATTTTTAAAATGTCTTATTTTGCTTAAATGGTTGCTTGATAGTTAAGGGGACTTCCAAATGTATTAAAAACGTAATAACACTTTAGCACGATGAAATCACTTTATTCAGGTTTTAAACTTTTCTTGAGAACGTAATTTATCCATATAAATTCGTGATGAAATGTAAAAATGTCAGAAAGAGTCTAGAGAATTTTAAAATTTCATAAAACACATATATTTTCACTTCCAGAATTTATGGAAGGCATGTTTGACAAGCTTTATTATAATGACTGCAGATGGCGCTACGTGTATGCAATCTAAGTACAAAACTTTTGAAACCTTACTTTAGAGAAAAAATTGGGCATCCTCTGCTTAAATACACATTTATTATACTCTATTTTACGAAAAAGAATATTTTTCTACACGAATAATGACTTTAATCACTTCAGAAACACTATAATTCCGCTTTTTTTTTACGTAAAAGGGGAGGGGTAAGAGAATTAAAGTAACCCTAGACTACATCATGAGACCACGTCATTGTTAGAGGGGCACGACTTTCTTCCTTGGAAAGAAAGAAGTAAGAATAAGGGTTTTTATAGGGAAAGGAATTATTGTAGGGGAAAAAATCATTATTTAAAATCCGACAAAAATCTGAGAGTTTTGAACTCGTACTTGTTATTTAACTTGTCTCGTACATAATTTGCTAGGTGTTACTGTAACTGGTGTTTACATGTTACATTATTAATTTGTAAATGGAAATTTTATGCGACTATTCATTTATATATATATATTGTTTTGTATTTTTTCCGTCTAATTTGCAATTCGTTGTAAAAATAAAATTCATTTTTTCACCAATGTGGATAAATATTTATTATTAATCAAAAACTTTCATATTAACTCGCTCTAATATGAAATGAACATTGGCTTAAAGAAGAAAAATTTTTAGAAGTTTAAATTGTATTTTGGAATTATCTATTGTTTATAGATAAATCATACTATTATTTTTATAAGTTACATGCAGTTCAATAAGAGAAAAATATATTTAAAACTGAGGATAATTGAATTTCTGAAAATTATTCCACCTTTTCTGATGATGCATTCCCTTAATATTGTATAATTTAAAAAAAATAAATCAACATGTAATTGGCACTTTATATAAAGAAAAAAAGTATTATTTGTTATTTAAAATTGTAATGTAAATTTGTAATATATTTCATACTCTCATAAAAATAATTTGTGATTCAAGTGCCAGATACCCATGCACATGATTAATGATGCTATTTTTATAAAAATTTAAATTTTTGGTTTGTTTCTTAATATAAGCAAATACATTTAAGCTATCTGTATACATGCATGATTGAAAGTAAATTTTTAATGTGCTGAAAGAGCTCTCAGCACTTGCTGTAGTAACTGCAACTTAAAAGGAATGTATTAAAACAGTTAATACATGTAGAAATAACTCATTGTACTTATTTAGCATGTATTGCAATACATCTTTGTTATTTAAATCTCTTACATTAAAAACCAAATTCCGTTGCTAACTGATTTCATCTACATTTTTGTTGTAAACTTTACAAAAGTGTCTGGGAACTTTTTTCTAATTTATGTTTTTCGCAGGTTATGAAATCAGAATTATAATATTTGGTATACTTCTAAATATATTTGTGCAATAACTGTATCAATATTGCAGCGTTATAGAAGTAACATCTATATTCCTCTACCAGGTTTTTTGTAAAATGCTAAATGATGCACAGTTCTATTTTTAGAGTTTTTGATGCATAACATCTTTCCTCTCGGTTGCTGGAAATTTGTGGGAGTGATTTCGTGAAAAAGGACGGAAATGTGTAACAGGAAGTTGGGGATGCGTTCGCTATTTAATTGGACCAATCAGCGCGCATTGTGGTGTCTCTTCACTACCCTGGCAGTGAAGTTCTGTTTTTTCTCCTTCATTCGGGAGAGGGCCCCCCCCCCCCGTGTTCTAGGTCATGGGATCTTTGATTTTGTTTTTTCTCACTTTAGGATCAGAGAAGAAGGTAAGTTCTTTAGCTGGATCTTGTAAAGATATATTCACGTGGGGTCCAACTCTAGTTGCCATCAAGCCCCCAGCCTTTTTTATTTGTTAAATTTAGCATTTCAAAAGATTCTATTTCAAAAACTCGGTTTCGTTTGCGCTTGACTCTAAATCCATTTCACACATACCAGCAAGTCTTATTAGACTTCACCAAGGATAAACTTGCAATCATTATGCTCAATTGTCAAAGGCTGAGGGCTCACCAAACATATTTCGACGTTATTTCACAAAATTGTACGTTACTCAAGTTGGCAGAGACGTGGTTAGATAATTACGAAAGTGTTTCGAGTCCTGACATCGATTGCTGTGTACAATTTAAACGACGGGCCACAGAGCAGCTGGTTTTGTAATTTATCGCAAACAGAACACCTCACATGTTGTGGCTCCTATGGATATTACTTATCGTCAAACAAGTGAGCTGGATATTGTTAGTCAAGATTCTGGGGATATATTTGCGGCAGAATGCTTATTTGAAAATGGACAAACAGTGATTTCGCTGGTCGTATACATTTCTCCGAATCAAACGGTTCGAAAAATTAAAGATTTCCTGTATTTTTTACTTTTACCATATACCGAAGGTGGTTCTGCTCTTTAAAAAAATAACTATCACTCGCTTCCCATGAATTTGAAAGGTGATTTTAAAGTTAACTTCAGTTCGCTAGAAGCCGAGCCACTCATAGTTTTTTTGAATGATGAACTCAAGATCGAAATGAACACAAATCGAAATGTTTGGACAACTAACAGTGGTACTGTTATTGACGCTATTTTTCATCGGTTTTTAAATACTTTGAAATCAAGAGTATATGAGTCATATTTTAGTTCACATAAGCTATCATTACCGCTCTTCCCCAAATTGAACAAGAATAATTATTTTTGATAAAAAATTGCATTACTCCTTGAGTTAATTAAATAAAATTTTCAATAAATATATAATTATTCCATAGAAAATTATTTCCAATCATGCTTTAAAAAAAATTCAGATATATTTACATGTTTACAATTCATTGTAAACATAAAATTCATTTTCATCTAAGAACTGATCGACAATGAAATAAAATTTTATTTTGAATTTTAAGTGTAGGTAGGCAAACTTGATGTAAATATAATATTATATTTTATAAAAAATTGATACTTTTCATCTCTAAATACTGAAGTACTAGGGGGGGGGGGAATTAGAAAATTCATGCATAACGTTTTGGATTTATTATTTATTTCGAAGAACGCGTGGGTATACCAGCTAGTAGCATACAAGTACTAAGAAAAGAATTAAGAACTTTCTATAGTATTGATAAATCAAACCACAAAGTTATAGGGTCATTTCAAATATCTGACACTGGTAAGCCATACTACTATAAAAATGTAATTCATGAAGTTGTAAAAAATTTACATAATAAATATACTAATATTTTATATAATAAATATACTATATAAAGAGATTTCAGGGGAAAAAATGAATTAAATATACTTCCTATCAACTCTTTTTTTATGCACAAAACTACTTTAAAAAGCTTAACACTGTAAAACAGATACATCAATTAAAACCACAATTAATTAAGAAATATCCATAACTAGGATGGGTGATCAGAAAAAAAAAGGTTACAAGTCGAATAAAAAATATTTTTTAACAATAAACAGAAAATATACAAAAAGAGAATTAAGAGGCTATGTGCCTATCACATTTCGACATAATCACAGAATCTATTTAGGCATTTATCATAGAGAATGCAGAACATACTTGTTTAACCCGTGTTGGTAGAAATCAGGTCCTTGTCCATTGAGCCAGTCCAATTTCGCAGCACATCAGAAAACGATACACTGCATGCTACCATAGCTCAGTCCCAGTTCTGACGAGATTTCAAGCAGAGTTGCCCGTCGATCAATTTAAATCATTTCTCCAATTCGTGCCGTGGTGATTTCTGTCGTTGTAAAACTTGCTCGAATTCTCCCTGTAATACTCCGGCTTTCGACATCCTGTCGGCCTGATTAAAAATAGTGACACATCATGGCTTGCACTTCCAAAAGAAAACAATTTAATAAAGAGTCTTGAAATTTCAATCGTCCTAAACCATCTGGGCACTTTCACTGCATACCCGCAAACCAGCTGTATGACAAGTAGCTCCATCTGACTCCACTTTTGCAGGAACCATGTTTGTTGGTTTCGGCTGTTGCAAAAATGGCATGAAGTAATGTGAACACCTGCTTACAAAATGCTGGAGTGCCCCCAGCAGGAGAAGTGCATGTTGCACTTATAACGTAAAGTTAAAAAAAAGTATTAAATATTAAAAAGAAATAAATTCTAAAATTAGACTTTAAATTCAAGTAAGTTTTCAGTATTTACATATTAGTCTACTGACTAATTAATGTTGAAAAATTTGTGCCAAAGTTAATTTACAGCCTAATTTAAATTAAATTATTTTATCCAAAGATCATAATTTTTAAGGACATTCTAATATATAAAAATTGATAACTAAAGATCAAAAATGAAAAATTCTTTATTTTTTGAAAAGTAGGGATCTAAGAAAATTCCAAAAAGAAAGAAACAAAGTTCGATTGAGGAAAAAAAAATTTAAACGTTCAGAACAAATTAATGAAAGATTTAGCTTCTAAAAGCAGAAAAAAAAAATAAGGACATCCTAAAAAGAAAAAGACTAAATACGGATACCCGAACGACAAAAATGGAAATTTCCTTTTAACTGTTGAAAAATAGAAAATTAAGAACATTCTAAAAAGAATAAATCGATGTTCGAAGGAGAAAAATTGAAACTCTTAAAACTTTATGAACAAATTCCTGAATGATTTAGATTTTTAAAAAGACATTAAACACATTCTAAAATTACTGAAACGTCTTTTGCCAAACCACGTACTTTTCCTTACATCATGTGGATTCCTTCCTCCTTTCGAACGGCATCTTCATCATTTTAACTTTTTTTCCGTAAGCCCCATCTAATAATCACCACCTTTTTTTTTACAAAAAATTGAAACAAAATAAATAAACCTTGCTTTTGTCTCGAAAACAATAACCGGTCATCGCACATACTATCCGAATAACAGTAAATCATCAATAAAATAGTAACGGTCTTTACCACTCTTCCATAGTTAGTAGGATTGCCGAAATAAACGTAATTAACGGAAATTACTAACTGCAGATACTTATCGGTCACTAATAATGGTCTTTTATTTTATGACTTATAAAAGAAGGGTTGCCAGCTTGGCGAAGTTATCGCTCAAGTTGGCTACACAAGAAGCGCAAAATCCAGGGGTGGAATATAATAGGATCCAACAAGCTTCGCAATTAAGAATTTCGTGTTGTACCTTTGATTAGATCCTGGCTTCACAAGGAATACATATTCGCTTGAATTCGAAAAACAAGGAAATCATATCAAGGGGAAAAAAACAATTTCCTAAAACTTTTTGCAGTAAGACAGTTTCCTTTCAAAGTGAAAGTTCAAATATAGAAGTTCTCTTGTATTTTTAAATCCGAGAAAATCCAGAAATAAAATGAAATGTGAAAAATATTGTAGGAATGGATAGAAAAGTTCACAGAATCTCAGATATTTGTGTTCTGAAGACAACCGAAGGAACATAACACCCAAAGAATGTATGACGTTTCTTCGTGAAATATTTGCAAATATTGAAGGGAAATTTGCATGCCACAAATCAATCTTTTCGGTCGAATTGTATATAATATGCATTGCGTTCTGTTAGAAAAAGAACTTTGATTCAATAAGTTTTGAAGTTCAGTTATTTTAGTTGAAGTATTACGCGTGTATATATTTTATTATTATACATAAACAGAAGTCATGATAAATAGTTCACTTTTAGTTTTGCATCATGTTTTTTCCATATAATAATTTCCCCTTTTTCCCCTTTATCATTTTGTTACTTTTGTTTATTTATTTTAATGCAAGTGTAACATTTTAAAACTTTTTAGGGACTTATCCGGCAACAAGCTTCACGTACTTCAGAAATCTGACTTTCCAGAACTGCGAAACATAGATACATTGTAAGTTACAAAACTTGATTTAAAACTGTTACAAATTTTTTCATAGAGAGAGTAATACTTAATTTCATCTTAAAATAGTGTAAATAATTTATATCTGGATATTCAATACATTAGTATAACTTTCTATGCATTTCTTTTGTGATATAATTGTAATATTAGCAAGCAATGCCGTCCATTACATTATAATTGCAATTCAATGGAAATTTGGCGAAATATTGGTGATACAGCCTAGTTGACATCATTTTTGATGATTAAATCTGGTGACTTGGCTACCATATTGGCGACCACTTAGATGCTTTAAAAATCACTTGAAAATTCTATATCACAATCTACAATGTAGGTGTGCTTTTTAAGAAAGCACTGGAAAGTGTTAACCAAAAAGGTAGTAGCTGTAGCTGGAGGGTTCGATGGAGCACTTAGTCCTTGTTAGGACTCTAATCTCATATCCTTAAATTATGAGTGACTGAAATGATTTCTATTTTTGCCCAGTGTTAAGTATATTTGAAATGAAAAATTTTAACTATTGAAGAATAATGAATGATAAATACTTTACAGATGAGATTAATAAAAATTAAAATAAAAAGCTCTTTTAAGAGCTCAAAAGCATGAGAAAATTAAAATCTGGAAATGGGCGGAGTTGTCCTAGCCAATCCGGGAGCAGCAAGCGTCCGAGGTTCCGGGATTAAAACAAGATATCAATCATTGGCATGGCCAAGTAATTTTAGCGCGTTTTTCACATGTTGTATTTTACAATAATGCAACTAATGAACTTTTTACTAACAGAAAGTAGTGTACTGTACTTTAAAAAAAATTTTAAAACAAATTTTAACAAAAATTTAAATTATTTAATTTAAATATGATTTGGCTCATCTAGGGCACAAATGCGACCAAATGCCGAAAACCCGAGGTCAATAGGTTAATTATTGGCTGAGAAAAAGGTACGACAAACTATGTAATGAAGACGAGGACGAAGACGAAGACGAAATTTGCGTCCTAATAGCCCTTTCTTACACTACGTGAAAAACGCGCTAAAAATTTACTTAGGAGTGAGAGAGATTTTAGTTAGAATGAGAGGCATCGATCTGATTGGCCGAAACAGAAGTTCGGCTAATGTAGTAGGAAAAGGTCGGAGATGGACGCCGACCAATCAGAGCATTCTCACCGTTCAACAGCACGGCGAGGAAAAGATTTTGAAGATAAAATGAGAAAGAAAGTTAGTTAATAAAGTGAAAATTTAATCAATATCCGGGTTGACCAAGATGTCTCTTGGTCTTCTAATGAAAGAGTAGGCATTATAAGGGTCTATTTCATGGAGAGTTGGGTTTTCATGGTTATCCACATTATTGAAGAATTTGGTTGCTAGTTTTTTAATCGTTTGTCTAATAGTGGGTACTTTGCATGATATTCTTAGATCTTTATTTCGGATATACCAGTGAGCATCAAAAATTTGTCTAATTATAAAATTTTGCGCGGTTTCAATATGATTAATATTGGACGTTGCTGCATGTCTCCAGACCGGGGAGGCGTAGGTGAGGAGGGGTTTCAGAATCAGTCTATAGATAAGCATTTTTTTCGTCTACTTAATTTAGACTTTCTGTAAATTAGGGGGTAGTTAACGTGCACTGCTGCTTTAAATTTATTTTTAACATGAATTACGAGTTGTCGGAAAATGTGGTTTTTATCAATAATGACACCAAGATATTTAGTGTGCTGAGACCAGGGATTTTTTGGTTTTACAATTTTATTTCCCTGGGGAAATTTCGTTGGAAAAGAAAACTGCTTTAGTTTTTGAAGTATTCAGGGCACTTTTCCAAACAGAGAATCAAATCTCCAGGTGAGCTAAGTGTTCATTGGTATGTTCAATTAAAGTGTTCGAATCGTAGTGTCGTGAGATTATAGCTGTGTCGTCTGCGTACATACAAAGCCTGGTGTTAGTACATTTAATTATATCGTTGACATAGAGGTTAAATAACACAGGGCCAAGAATTGACCCTTGTGCTATCCCCGCTTTGATTCGCTTTTCTTGGGAGTGAGTATGATTAATCCTCACACAGTGAAGGTTCTATTACAGTTATAGGAGTTAATTAGTAGAATTAAAGGGGGTGGGATTTTATATAAGTGATTAGTTTTAAGAGTAGGCCAGTGTACCAGACTCGGTCAAAAGCTTGCTGAATGTCAAGGAAAGCGGCAGCCGAACCAAAAAGGTAAAATTGTCTCATCCCCTCTTAACTGAATGGTCGGTAAAGTAATGGTTTCCTAGGGAAGCGGCATCGTTCTTTAGCGCCTTAATATAACGATGGATGACGTCACAGAAAAGACGGCTGTCTCTTAACGTTGACCGAGTGGTTTCCTACAGAACGAATGCTCCTACGTTCGTAACTGTAAACAATCAACTTTTTGTAAACAAATTACAGACTGCTGAGAATGAATGAACTCGATGTTGCGTTGCTAATTTATTTGGAAGATGAGCAATCATTGGAAGAAGAAAGCAATCGCAACTAATTATTGAACTGTATATATTTGACACATTTTTATGTATTGTAATTTTATTATTTACGTTCTTTTTTATATCAATAAATGAAATCAAAAATTTGGACTATTTTATAGCATTAGTTCATTGAAATTAAAGAATTACAAAAACCATTATATTATTTCTAAGTAATTCCAAGGATTAATTTTCACCCAATATTCTTTTTCTCAAAAGTAAACATTTTGAAATTTAAAAGAATCTTTAAGTTTTCTTAAAAATCTCTCTCTCTCTTCTAGCCAAATCCCATACATAACACATTATACTGATACCAATAATGTTTTTGTACTGAATTGTCTAAAAAGTTAATTGATTTCAAATACCTTATAATGCACAAAGAGACAATATGCTTCAAAGAAACATTATGTACAGGTGTAAAGAAAATACAATTAATCATGTTTTGATTTCATTATTTTATTTATATATTTCTTTTTTTCCACAGTTTAAATTAATTTTTAATTAGCATATATTTAAACACTGAGCAAAAAAAAAATACAAATGAAAATATACAATTTTGTTAACTGTATTGTTTAACTAAAATATGAGTTACTTCTATTATTGACAATAAAATAAGAGATTTTAAATAACAAAGTTTAGTTTTTAATGGGATATACCTATTAGTATATAAATTTACAAGCAAATTGAATTCTAATTTTCTGTCATATAAATTTCTGAAATATTGGCTGCTTCTTGATGCCTAATGTTATATAAGACTTCGTTATTTCTCACGAAATCTATTAAAATTTCACCTTCTTCAGGAGTCCATAAAGTATTTGAAATCATTTCTATGTTGAAAACAGCCACCGCTATCGTAAAAAACGTTCAACGAACTGTTGCTATCCGCTATGACGATCGCAACGAACCTGCCAGAGCCGCTATTTCACGTTCCGCTCCCATCCACCGCTCTCTAGGAAACCACACCAATCTATTTACACTGGCAACGTTTTAGTGACGTCATCCACCGTATTGTTATGGACGCTGAAGAGCGGAACCGCTTTCCTAGGAAACCATAGCTTTAGCGATCATTCTTATTTCAGTGGCGGTCACGTGTTTTCCGTGACATTTAATCATTTGATGGGAAGTCGTCAAGGAGGCGGTGACTTCCGTTAAGGTAGATATTTAAACGAGATATTTTTACTCTGACTCTCTCTCAATCTAATTTACTTTACATTGATGCCCTCTCCTGCTTTTGCTAGTGGACATGTTTTGTGTGCTCAAGAGTCTAGGTTTTAATCTTATGTTTTTTCGATGTTTTGACTTATTTAAATCTAAGTTATTGTTATGAATATTATGAATTGGATTGTTGAATTATTATCGGTTAATAAACAATTTCTGAGGGCTTATATAGTCTTTATTTAGGTTTTCTTTACTGTGCAATTCTACTGCCACGTAATAGTGGCAAACAGAAAATAGCTGTGCAGACTATAAATAGTGGTCGCTCTCCAAAACAGAGTCAGTTTTGCTTCATCTTTTGAAGAATTCCTTCGCAAGTGTTTGCTTGGGCAGATAAACTTTAACTTTATGGGCCTATATTTTTAGGCTTTGATAGAGTGGCATCTGAGTGCTATAGAAGGGGTGAAAACCGTCTTGAATTTAATGTACAAATTTTACTGCCATACCATGATTTTAAGGGTCATACAGTAAATTTCAGTCAACAGTAAATTTTATCTTTCTTGAGCTGTTTTGTTCTCTGGGAAGAATGACGTAAAATCCACCGACCCCCGATCTGCGCAACAATATTTTCTTTTTATTCAATTATAAATTCATAAAAGCAATTTGTAGAACTGTATCTGTTTGTTAATAGTTTTAATTAAATATTTATTTTTCAAATTTATACACATATTTCCGAAAACATCACTAACATTGTTCTGATTATTGATTGAATAGGTATTTTTAATTTTTAATTCCATGTACCTCGAGGACTTACCTTACAATTTTTGGAAGAACTGTATTTATCTCAAGAAGTTATTAATAAGTTGCTATAAAACTGCAAGATACGCATTTTCTTAAGCAAATATATCAGAAGTTGTATTTCTTCTGATATTTATAATGTTTATTATGGCTTTAAACTGAAAAATGAATTACAATAACAATGATTTGCCTCACATAAAGTTATATTTATACGGGGTGAACCAAAAGACTTAGTTTGATTATAAAAAAATTTTATGCTCCAACTATTACAATTACTTCTATGTTTGTATTCGGATACATTGAAAGTACAGTAATGAATTACTTATAAGATGATTTACCTCATTAAATCACATTGTGTGCCCCTTGGCAGCTCGGAAAATGTCTATTCGGTGTTTCAGCTTCTGCCAAGTGTTCTTTAATGTGTCTACTGTTATATGCTGTCTTTTTACCCTTAAACATCGTATTTTATCACTGCATTGATTTTGCATCATGAGGGCTGCATCCATAACAGTATCGAAATACACGGTGAACACTATCTTACAAATTCGTTTCTTGAAACCACACATTGTGCTTTCTTTCAATCAACGCCATTGCGGCTGAAAAGTCCTTACACAAATATTCCCCTCGGTCACTCTTTAAGGAACACTCTCATCATCTATTGGGCAAACTGATATATCTAGTGATGCAAATGTTACACTGTAATAGTAAATGGGGTTATTGAGTAATGAATTTTTATAACCTGAGAAAGACTTTTGGTTCACCCTATAGAAAGTAAGACAAACAATTGCATCTATTTTAGATTGAGAATGCCTCTAATAGGCTAAATGAATGTGACATCATAGTCACATGATGAATGCAATCACCTGTTTCCAGTCAGTCAGTTTATGCGTATTGCTTTTGCCTACTTTTGTTTTTTGCAGAAATGTTATTTTAAAAAAAGTACTTATTTTTCATCAATAATAAGTAAATAAAATGCACTTGATTTAAAAATAAACCTATAAAATGAAAACATTCTAAAAAGGGGAAAATTTTAATAATTTTCAAATTATAAAATTTGAGATTTTATCTAAATTTTGCAAGTAGAGAACAAGAAGTACAAGACTAAAGGCAGCTTTAAGGCTGCACGGTGCCCTTTTTCAAAAACAAATTTTAGAGACAATAACAGTTAAAATAATTTGTTTTATATTTATGTTATATTATTAAGTTGATTCTGAAAGCAAGAAGTCAGTTTGACCAGCCATTATTTTACAATTAAGAATTGTTGAAATTTTTTAACTTTCATAAAATGCACATTTTTTAAAATTTTTGTGTCGTTTTAAGTGATTTATGTTTCGCAGATAATTGCTAACAAAGGAGTATGAATTTAAGTATCTGTTACCTAGTTGATTTTTAAATAATATTTTTCTAGCTAAACCTGGAAAAAACACGAAAACTTTATAAAAATTAACTTAATATGTTATTTTCCAACTGATATGTTCTATATCAAAACACTACTTTAAAATTAATTATGAATAAAAATATTTTTTTTAATGAGAAATATATTTTTGCATAATATTGATAATATTCGTTACGACAGCCTAATCTTAAAAAATATTTTTACGAAAGTTTGAAACACGAAGCATTTATGTACAACATAATAGATACTAATTAAAGCTAAAAATTATCAGGTTTGTGCATAAAATTTAATTTTTTTAGTTTTAAATTGAGGAAATTAACAAAAATTATAGTGAACCACAATATATATATATATATATATATATATATATATATAATAACTCAAATACCATAATATAGTGCAGCAATATGTTTACTATAACATAGTTTGGCACATCATGGAAATATTCAGTTTGATTGGCAATACTTGTATTCAGAAGTCTTATAGCAGTATCATCGAAGGGCTGGTTTTTCTATATTTCATTTTCAGTAGTATTGCATCTCTTCCAAATATTGTTTCACATAGCAACCTGGGAAATTTTTGGCCCTGACATTTTCTCTACAAGAAAAAATTAATGAAAACGCTTCCAAGTTATATGGACTATTTTTCAATACAAAAATTGGCCTTTAAATCAATCTTAAGTAACTGGAACAACTCATTTAACTCAAAACATGATCAAGCAGAAATGATTTAGTAATAAAATTAAATTAATAACCATTTCACACTGAAAGAGTTGATTGTGCTTAAAAATATTTTTAATCCTTTCAATTTAAAAATGGAAAAATGCTTTAAAAGGAATCTGAAACCAAAATCTAAACTTAGAAAACTTCAAATATCTTAAAAACTAAGTCGTTATCTTACATGAAATTTGGTGGCAAGCTTTCCAATGATATGGGTTACAAAAAAATGAAGGGGAAAAAAATTCAGTATATTTGAAATTTGTAGGGTACTGTGTAGCTTTAAGTTCAATGGATAACACGTGATTGCATGTATCATGTGAGCGCAACGAGTTAAGACCACTGCAAAAGATTCAAATTATAGGAGTATTTAATATTAATGGAAAAAAGGCTAGTAATAAATTTCTCATTTTTTAAAAAAAAGCATTTACTTTAGTTTTTTTAATGAAGTGATTTATGAGCAGTTCTATCGCAAGCTTGTTTTCATAATTAAAAAAGACATTTTAGAAAACTAAAAAATATATTTATAATAATTCCTTTTAACTTTTAAAAACTTCCATAAAAAATATTTCTAGTTCTCTCTTTCGTTCAAATAAGAATATCTGGCTGCATAAATGTATTTATGGATCAATTTTCTTAAATATATTTTTCGTTTTCAGGTTGCTAACATCTTCTGAAGTTACACTGTTAAAACCAGAAGCCTTTGGTAATCTCATACATCTAAAGCAATTGTAAGTATTGCATTTATTTAATATATGCAAGAGGGGTGCGACAAAATACGCGTTTATATAAAAGCTTGTTCTTAAAAAAGTATTTTTCACTTTTAATTTATTAATATAACTCTTTCATAAACCTCCTCGTTTGCGGCAATTTATTATTTTTTTTTACTAGAGTTTGAGGATAACAGCAACAAAATTTGTATTGATATTTATTTCGAAATAATTAATTTCAACTAGCTACAATTTTCAACATAATTCTACTCTGATTAAGTTACAATTTAATTAAAACTACTGTCAACAATAGAGTAACTAGATGTAAACATTCTGTTTTGTTTTATAGAACAGTTTTTGCTGTTGAATTCATTTACATGATGGTCATTACGACTTCTGATTAAGTTCTTCAAAGTTGCCTTATTATTGAGATGAAACTTAGAAAGAAGTAGACAGCACATTCCTTTATAAAAATAATGTAATTTGCTTAAGAAATAATTGCATATTTAAAAATATTCTGGTCTCCAAACTCTAAGATACGTCATGTTTGTATTGTATGTCTAGTTTGAAATAAACCAGTGTGTAGCAGTATCACTATATAAGCCAGTAACAACCTCCATATTTAAGTGATCATTTTGGTATAGTGGATAAGTTACTTGGTCTCGGATCCAAAGGTCCCAGGTTCTGTCCTCCGGATAAGCGCTTCATTTCAGGTTATATAAACAAAAAAAACTATGCGATATGTGCACTAAACAGTTTTTATTTGAATGCGACACAGAATTTTGTACAAGTTTAACAAAAGCAGCATTTACCACTAAAAACTACTCTTGGTATAAATGTTCATTTTTGGAGAAGCAAAAATATCATAGTTTTACTGAAAAAAATAGCGTGGGAGTTTTTCAAAAATGGTGTCTTGCGATGAACTTATTCCTTCTAAACTGCAATGCGTCATCAGCATTGACTTTCCATGCTGCCAAATAAATTGTAGGACACCGTAATGGAAAGTGTAAAGAAAACAAGCAGTAACCCTTGTTCCAGTTCATCCAATGATAATTTTATTCTTCTTTTCCCAAAGGGGAATATATTAGCAACTAAGCCTTTGCAGACGCGGTAAGTCCCCAAGAGTGAAAGCCATTTCAGTGGTGGCACCTGCTTCCAAATTGTGACGTTTGAATTTCATTCAATTCTAACACGTCGGATGCTAAACATAGCTGTGATTTTGTTTTCCCTGAGCACAGGGCAAATTGATATATTCAAGGGATATTTTACATGCCACATAAGTATATGGCATGCTTGCCCACGATTCTCGCATACAGAATATCTATCGACTCCAAGGGCGGGTCGAACCCGCAACCTTAGGCTTATGAAGCGAGCTCGCTACCTCTAAGCCACCGGAGCCAACTGTAATGGTTATGGAGGAAGACTTAAAGCAGCAACATATATACAAAGATAGTTCTAAATATACTTTATGGTATTCAGGTCAAAAGATTGAGGGGATCATTCCTTTCACTTCAAATCAGAATCCTCAGATAGTCTTCAACAGCTTGGTCAAGTGGCACATCACCATCCATCAGAATCAATTTATTTTCAATAGCAGCAACTTAAGGACCGATATATCGATCAAGAATCCTGATCTTGTAAGCTAATTAGAATTCTGTAAGGAGTTCCTATCCAATCCATGATTAAACCACTCAGTAATTGCGTCTTTCGACAATTTTGGATTGATTGTATCTGGTGCAAAATCCCTTTTAGAGCAGGCGTTCTGAATCGCTCTTCCGAGGGAACCCGGATTAGACTGAGAAGAGCACAGTATAAATTGGCTCATCTCTGTCGTTGTTCTGTATATTGTATTGTGGAGGTAACGTAATAGTATTGTAGTTGATATTCTTGTTTCTGCTGTGACAAAATGGCGTGCAAGGAGCACAGTAGTTCTTGCCCTCCTTCGAACCAAAAAGCTAACAGCAGATCTTATACAGAACTTGTTATTCATGATCAATCAGGAACCTGCCTTCTAGACATACAGTTAGCCATTAAGATATCTAG
This sequence comes from Trichonephila clavata, assembly GCA_019973975.1. Classification (NCBI taxonomy): domain Eukaryota; kingdom Metazoa; phylum Arthropoda; class Arachnida; order Araneae; family Nephilidae; genus Trichonephila; species Trichonephila clavata. The sequence continues at coordinate 30,346 of BMAO01034212.1, forward strand.
CATCATCAGCCTATGAAAACTCCATTTCTCCATCTATGTGACTTTACGCGACCTTAACAAATACAACTTCTAGACTCTCTACAATATTGTGAATAAAATACCATCAACTATTGAAGATAAACTGCCATGTACATTTTCCCACTCTAATGTAGGTGTTCATTTCTAATGGTGGTGTTTTCTAGTTCTGAAGTGGTGGCTATCTTTTTTCAAACAATTTTTTTAAAGGATTAGCTGATACCACTCACATAAACTATAAATTTTTTTGTTACTACCGTTTTTTAATGGTGAGTTTCGAAAAACATGCTACACTCTAACTTTGTGAGGAGATTGTGTATTAAACATTGAAATGTTTAAAATTTAAAGTAGCATTAGCCTCTAATTCATGAATTTTGAGAATTTCAGATTTTCATTGTTAACCATTGCAAAGTATTATAAAAGGAATACTTTGCATCGATAATTGAATAACTATATGGAATACTAACATTCATTTTAATGGGGTATATATATTTAATGTTACCAAAGCTTAGAGGATAAGGTTTAAAAAGTACATTCATTTCCGCCATGTATTATATATATTTTTTACAAAGTTATTTTTCCTCTATTTTCAGCACTCATACATGCATAGATCATACAACTCTGATCCGCAGATTGTGCCTTTTTTTTTTGCTTGCTGTTCCCAAGCTACACTGGTATCCAAAAGTTCAGCATAATTGATAATTATGTGAATAAAGAAGGAACTGTAAATCAGAAAGGCGGGAAACGTGATATGCGAATGTAAAATGGTTATAAAATAAGGAAGCAAATCAAAAGAATAAGATTAATTAACTTTATTATCCAAAGTAGCAGCTTGAAAGAAAACTGAGCATAATAAGGATTCCCCTTTAAAGAAAAAAGGAAAGAAAACATTAAATAAAATACTGATGCTGCAGTTTAATAAGGCGTGGGGTCACCTCTGACAGCAAGGCACACTGTACAGCGATTTACTATACTTGCTACGACATGATGAATGAGTTGTGGGCTCAAACGGTTCCAAGCTTCTTGGAGATCTCTCTTCAGTTCTGTAACCGAGCTTGGTGGATGCGAAAGGGCTGCAATTTGTCTCCCGAGCATATGCCATACATGCTCGATAGGGTTTAAATCAGGGGAGCTCGCAGACCACGACATGCGCTGGATGTTTTCCTGTTCCAAGGAAGTCATCAATCAGCACCACTTGGTGACATGGCGCATTATCATCCATGAATATGAAGTCAGGACCAACAGCACCTCGAAACAAGCGAACATAATGGACGATCCTCAATTGAAAATATCAAAAATTGCATTTTTGGTGGACCTCTGAAGAAAAAGTTTCAAATTTCATGGGTTTTTTGGTTATTTTTTTGTTGTAAAAATACAATTATTTTGAACTTTGGACTGATCGTAGTCCATTTTGTGCGTATATAAGTGCTGAGTCTACCCTATAAATTTAAAGCCATTCGCTCAAACCGTTCTTCAGATATGATGGAGGGAATTATAAAAAACACAATTTTGAAAAAATTGCGTTTAAAATTTCAAGTCCGGTTTAAAAGAATGAAAATCTTAACTTTTCTCAATCGGTGATGCCTGGTGACCAAAACTAAAACAAGTTATACGAAATATTCAATAACTATAGATAGATATTTCCTTTTAAACCTCTACAAACTTGTATGAACATATATTTGCATAGAAGAGTCGATGGTATCAATCCAACTGTACACAGTAGGCACAGGCCGATTGCCAACTCTGCGCTCCGAACAGCTGCTCTTCTAGCACTTGATTCTTTATAACGGTTTCGAATTTTAAGAAATCACTTTACCACCGTATTCTAGATATGTTAAAAAAGCAATTTATCAAAAAAAAATTTTGTTTTTGATTTTTTTAACCAGCCACATGGGCGAACCCACTTAAGTTTGTTTCATTGTATAATTAATACACGCATGTCCAAAATTAAGGTCACAAACATATTTATGAAAACTGATGAACTATTTACCGTGTTGCCATGAAATTTAGCTAACATACATACAATGTCAAAAAATATAACAACGTAAAAATGTGGATAAGATTTTAATTGAAAATTAATATACAAGTCAAGTTTGAAATCATGAATCAAAGATAAAGCACTTACCTTCGAGAAATATTGGTCTAACATTGATGTCACTACTGTGAACTTCTATACAAGCCTCACAACAAGCTGTCATACTGTTTATGAGGGTGTTAATAAGTATTTGTGGCAACAAAGCCCATTTTTCTAAAAGCAGAGAACTTTTAATTCTTGGGGGGGGGGGCTCCTGGGAGGTAAGCTATGCTGAGAAATGGCTTTTCCAGACCATCATTACATATTTAATAGAATTGTGATCCATAGACCTGGAGGGTCATTCCATATGGCGAATAAAGGCACCTTCATAAAATTAATCAACAACGTAACTTTTGTGTGACCGCGCATTATCGTCCATAAAAATGTAGTCGGGGCCCATAGCACACTAAAAACCTCACATAGGCTTCCAGGATCATGCCGTGAGTTGACAGTATCCTCATCTAAAATGAAGTCTACTGCCACCACACACAAAGATTCCTTTGCCATCGAATTTGTTGAATTTGGTTACGAAGGAAGGATGAAAGCGAGCACCATTTTCTCTCCAGGTGAGGACTCGACGAGAATCATTTCGCTCGGTAAATCTCGGCTCATCACTGAAAAGAACACACCGGCATTCTTGTGGTGTCCACAACTGATGTTTTCAACTCCACAATACCCGGTCCTTCTTCCTGGATGCAGTCAAAGGGTCACACCTTAATGGACGCCAAGCGTAAAGATCACTATCTGCAAGACTGTTGTAGACTCTTTCCCTGGAAATTCTTCTTTCAGACACAGCAGCAAGGGCATTAGAAAGTTGAGAAATCATTGTCCACCTATATAATTGTGCGCTTAATGTCATGTAGCAATCCTCGAAAAATGTCAAATGCTCTGTGGCTACCTTGGCCGACCTTCCTGGTGAATGTACCTCTTGTTTGGAATTGATTCCATAAGCGGGAGACCAGATTTTTTTTCAGGCTGTTTGTAACCATCGAGTCATCTCCACTTGAGACTGGCAAGCTTCAAGTTTGCCTAGGGCTCTCCATCTCAAGGAATCATCTAAAGAATTATGGGAAGTCATTCTCATTGCAAACAGACTAACTTGTTTATTTAAATGCTATATTCCCAAAACTGATGGAAAAATTCCTATAGGCTTGAATGGTCTCAATCCAGTAGTTCTGCAAAAACTAACGCTAAACAACATCTTACCTTAAACTGAAGATAGATATTGTACTACCCGTTCTTCAAAATATATCAAATACAAATTATGTCAGTTTTAATAGAGGCATTTTAAAATTATGACAAAAAACATGTTTGTTTCCTTAATTTTGGACTAGAGTATAATATGACTCAATTATAATAAAATTGCATAACTGTATTGTTGCTGTGCTTTATTACAATGACTGAATAGTATATTCTTTATTTCAAACAGATATCTGACGAATAACAACATCTCAAATGTAACGGAGGGAACATTTTGGAGTAATATAAATTTGAAACTTTTGTAAGTATTGTAGTTTTTAAAAAATATTTTGCGTAGCTAGTTAATTTATTGAGACTTGAATAGTATTTTAGTGTATTACCTCTATACACAAAAACAACACAAGTAGTCAGCAAAAAAATGAAATAATTTTTGTTAATTCTAGTGTATTATTTTCTTTGCCACTTATCTTTGCTTTATTTTACTCGCATATCTATTTCATACGTACAATATCTACATGATTTATCTTTGGTATCTATTCTTGTGTACTGGTATTAATGTTTTATCTTGAAAAATATACTTTTAGATGAGAAAAATAGTTACACACAAAGTAAGGAGTTGACGTATATTTATGTGTTATACTGTCAACCAATTTTGTCAAAACCAAAGTCATCACCAAATGACACGATATACAGCTTGTTAACCAAAAAGGTAAAGTTGTCTCATCACTTTTAGCTGAATGGTCGGTTTACGAACATTCTTACTTTGGTGGTTACGAGCTTTCCGTGACTTTTAATCACGTGATTGGAAGTCGTCGAAGAGGCGGTGACTTCCAGTCTGGTAGGTATTTAAATGACATGTTTTTGCTTTAACTCTCAATCTAGGTCTGACACCACCCATTTAATCTGATTTATTACGTCGATGCCCGCTCCACTTTACTAGAGGACATATTATATGCTCAAGAGCCTAGTTTTTATCTACTGTATTTCATTTGTCGTAGCCTTCGCTACCTCTAAGATTATCAACTCTCTTCGGGTATTACTTGAATCTGAACGTGTTGGAATGCATAATACCACTACTTATTTTAACAATCAATCTTTATGTTTTGATTTTCTTAATTAAGAGATTACCAAATATTTTATTCAATTTAAGAACAATAAAACACAGTGGGAGAATAAGAATATTCACAGAACAGTGAACGATGGAATCCTAACTGAATCACGAAGGATCGACGCGTACAATTACAGCTACACACTTATACTTATTTGGAACTAATAAAACTAACTTGATTTCTGCGTTATGGCAGGTCTGTCTAGCTGCCTCAATATCTGATTGGAAACAACTTGAATTAGAATCCTTTTAATAGGCGACTTCTTCAGCTATTCTCGCAGTTCTTTATGAACTAATTTATCCACAACGGTAATGATAGACTCTACTACATCTGCGTTTATATGACTTAAAAACACTTTCATTTCATTTATTCTCCTTTCATTTCATTTCTTCCTCATTTCTATCTCAATTTCTAACTCTGCTAAACCTGAACTTATATAAAATATCCCATTTGTATAAATCACGCTTTGGCTCCCGGTGGAGATTGGTTGAAATAAATAAAATATAGAATATATGAGAAGGTTAGTGAAACGCGTAAGAACCCGTCACAATTTTTTTAACTTACTTAAATCTGCTGCATGTGTCGTACTCGCTGAATTGGCAACCACGAGCTTCATATCATCTAATGTTGCCAATACGGCTGCGTAAGTACCGCCTACGCCATCTTGAAAGATCGGGCCGTAAAAGCTTTTTCATGACGTCACGAAAGGAAGGAATGCTTCACTACACACAGTCGTTGTCGGGAATGTAACGCTTATTACATTTGTTTTTTAGGACGTAGGCTCTAAAATTTGCACATTTATATTGATTAATTTTTTATAACTCTCCCTTAGATTACTTTCAGATGAAAGTTGTATATTAAAACATTAGAAAGGATATCTAATATTTCCCTGGAAAAAGGGAATATCACTTACAAAAGGCTCATAATAAAACAGAGAACACCTAAGAACAAACTGAATCAATATAAAATAATTTCAATCAAACCAAATTTTAAAAAAAAGAAACATTTACTTGCAAAGAAAATAATAAAAGTAAAGCATCAAAGGTATATTAATAAAAAAAACACCCGCACATTTAAAAACATTTTGCTAGAGTGGCTTTTTCCTGTGAAATAAAAATTAAAATAAAATGCATGCAAAAATGTATACAAATATAGAAATGACACAAACTATTTTAATATAGCAAAAATAGATTCTAGATTATACGTTAGAAAATATATACATTTGAAAAAATACTTTACCTATAAATAATAGGACAGAAAACTGCCCAAATAATATATCATTAGTTAGATAACGTACTAATTTCAATTTTTGAACCCTTAGTATATGTGATAATATTATATTTACATTATTTTTATGCATTAAGAATAAAATTTTTTCTCCGATGTAAATATCTAAAAACCAAGCAAGAAGTGTTTTAATTAAAGAAAATAGCATTTTACATTCAACATACTTTGAATGTGCTAAAATGTTCATGAATATAATTTACACAACATATTTTTTCTTTAACTAATAGTTATGTGAATAGTTATTAGACGTACGGATTAACAATTTGACAAGCATACGCCTACAATTTCAAAACTTGTCAAGTATGTTTCAGCAAGACGATACTGGCATTATAACGAGCTCCATATTGCTCCACAAATATCATGACATTTTCAATAGTTTTCTTTTTAACTCTAACGACAGTGTCTTGCTTCTACCACTTTTATTCAGAATAGCTCCCTTCCACTTATTGGAATATGTGTGCAGAGGGTCCTACACCTTCATTTTATTGATGACAAGGTGATTACCTTTCATTTCCAAATTTTGGGTAGGCCAGTTCTTCCATTCTTAGTTTGTGTGGTTTGTCGGGGAACTGTAAAAACTTTGGCTGACCTAAAGAACCGTATTACAATATATGAGCAATAGAGCACTGGTGATCAAATGCTATCAGTTGTTGAACATATTGCTCGTTATCTGCACATTTAACACCTTAGTGAAAGAGCCCAGATTAAAAAATTGTATTACATCACTAAATAATCTGATTAAGTAAGCGATGCTCATACAGAAATTTATAGCTTGTTTATATATATATATATATATATATATATATATATATATATCTCGATCCAATGCGCCTCCTAACATTTTTTTTTTTTTTTGCAATGCATAGATTACCTGATTACACAAATTTTTCAAAAATCTGTATTTTTAGTCACAATTAAAGTGTCCCAATAAGCCAAGTTTAATTAACTTTGTGTTTGTATATAGGTAGATAAAGCGAATTTTCTTCTTTATCTTTTGAATGAAATATGCTGCCATATGAATAAAATTATTGTCCTCCACTCTTTTTTTTTTCAGAGTTCTGTCCCATAACCCACTATCAGTACTATCAGGAGGAGCATTTATGAATTTGTTAAATTTGGAAGAACTGTAAGTAAGGAATATTTTTAATTATGAATTTTTTAAAAAGTATCCAATTTTGTCCCCTAAAATTTAGTTTGAAAAAGTAATATCTGAAAAAGTTTGCTATATATATCTAATTTCGTCCATTAAAATGTGTAAACGTATTAAATGTCATGCTAATAATCAGCTGAAAATTTGAGGATTATATAATAAGTAGTTTTTGAGGAAAAGGTACATAAGTGATGTATAATAGAAAATTTGAAAGTTTACCAACATTGTAAGGATTTACGCTTGTATAAATGATTTGGTATCCATTCGGTATTGATCCAGATAAAAAAGAAGTACCTCAGGGGTCCACCGGAAAAATGGTTTTGAATTGACAGAAGAGGGTGAATATGATATGAAAAACAAAATTGTAAGAATTTTTTTTTCTGATGCATCTACAAAACTTTATGTTGATAAATTAAAAAGAAAAAGTATAGTGTTGAATGGTGAAGTTTTCAACGCTCAAGGTAAAAGAAATGATAATGTGGTCAATTCTTAAGAGGATATGATCTCTGTAAATAATCGTTATTTAAAACTAAATATTTTACCTTTAATCGAAAAAATAAACATATTACAATCATGTCCAGAAATTAAGGATAATGAAGTTCAGGCAAAGAAAGAGACAGAAGCAAAACAAACTTGACTTATTTGTAAAGTCTATTTGATAAACAAAAGGTAAAGAGCAAAAAGATGCTATATGTTTGACATAATTAATAAAAATTGCGATTTTTACTCCCTGGTGCAAATTTCAAAAAAGAACCTATTTACAAAAAAAACAGTACAACATGGTTAGTGTGATGGTTAATACGGAGTATGTCTTCCCCCCGGACGATGCAATACAGGCCTTACAACGACTACGCATGCTGAGTATCAAATTATCAATCTGATCTTGGGGAATATTACACCATTTATCAAGCAATGCCCTCCGAAGTTCCGGTAGACAGGTGGGAGGGGGTTACCGGGCTGCAATTACTTGGCCAAGCATATCCCACACATGCTCTATTGGATTCAAGTCCGGTGAGTATGCTGGCCAATCCATACGGGTGATATCCTCCGATTGAAGGCATTCGTCTACAATGTTTGCACGGTGAGGACGGGCGTTGTTATCCATAAACAGAAATTCAGCACTCATGGCGCCCCGAAACAAACGTACATGTTGTTCCAGAATGACATCCCGATAGATGTGGCCAGTCATCGTTACACTCTGAACATGCAGGTCAGTTCTGGAACCAAGAAGAATTCATCCCCAAACGAGCCATCCTGCACCACCATAACGGTGTCATTTAATGGTGTTCTCTTAATGGTAACGGGTACCTGGCGCTCTCCATATGAAAGTCCGGTGAGAATAAAACTGCAAATTTTAAAACTGGACTCGTCGGAAAACATCACACAAGACCACTGTTGCGTCTACAATGCATGCTCTCTACTCCAGGTTAATCGAATGCGACAGTGAGTGGCGGTAAGGGGAACACATCTGACAGGCCTACGAGCATATATACCAATGTGCCCTAAGCGTCTGTACACAGTCTGCCTTGAAACTGTCGTATCTGTAGCTGAAGAGATCTGACGAGATAGGTCTGATGCTGTGCTCCGTCTGTTTCTTTTGGCAGTATTTGCCAAATACCGGTCCTCATTCGGCGTTGTAACTCGGGGGCGACCTGTGCTGTAACATCTACTCACATTACCATCATCTTGGAATTGTTGCCAAAGCCTGGAGATGACACTCTAGGCGATTCCAAGTTCCTCGGATACATCCAGCTGGGTACGTCCACATTCCAGTAGTCTGATAATTCTACCACGTAAAAAATCATCCAAATGCTTCCTTTGTGTCATAACTATGCGGTTATTTCACTGAAAGGCTTTTAAAGCGCTTGTAAACAATTATACTTCTTTGCCACCATTCCTTATGTACCCCTCTCTTACACTCTCGTCATTGTGACGTACTATACGCGCCATCTGGTGGTTTCCTGTAATTTGCATATTCTCATTCAATGTGATAATTCTACAGGTGGAATTTTTATTTTAGAGTGCAATTTCTGTGTGATTCTGAATTATTCATAATTTATGGACATCAGTGTAGAAGAAAATTCATTAACTTTAAAAGATGATAAAAATGATGGAAGAAGTAAAATAAGAAACAATATCGAGGATCCTATACACAAATAAATTAAAAGTAAAAAAACTTTTTTAAGAACAAGCTTTTATTTAAACGCTCTAAAAATAATAAAGTAAATTTTTTCTTTAAAAGTTTTCTTCTATCAACTTATAACGTCATTACACAATTTATATGATATAAAATCTCGTCACTAGATTAAAATACTCATATTTACTTAGTTTGAAATTTTCAAAAATTAAAATCAATCAGATCAAGTTATTTAATTTACTTGTTTATCTGCAGAGGTAAATCTCGCGACAAGCTTTTATATCGTATAAATTGTGCAATGACGTTAAAAGTTGATAGTAAAAAAAATTTTAAAGAAAAAAATTAATTTATTCTTTTTAGCGCGTTTAATTAAAAGCTTGTTTTAAAAAAAAAATTTTTTTTTTACTTTTAATTTATTTTTTACTTTTTAGTTATCACTGGACAGGTTTCTCAGTCTGTTCATCTCATTCAACGCATCATTGTTGCTAGGTGTTTGCCTGTTATTTTCAAACAGTCTAGCTATAAATGAATTCTCGCAAAAAGGGTACTAGACTAAAAACACAATTTTTTCCTTAAATCCGTAATTTTTAAGCAATTTCTTCAATCTTCATACAGATCTTAGGTAATATTGGTCTACACACGAAAAAAAAGTTTTATGATATTATCTTCATAAATGTCGAAGTTATTAAATGTTTAATTAAAATATTTAGTATTTTTTGAAAAATCGTAACAAAAAGTTTTTTGGCATTTTATTTTTCAAATGACTGATTCTAAAAGAGCAAAGCATGAGCTGTTTTAGTACGGAGTGTCGATTCCTTGAAACAAAAAAATTCATGCGCAACAATTTGGACATTATTTTTATAAAAACGCATCGATTTTGAATCATTTAATAAAATCGTAAGAAATACAAATGTTATTATTTTGTAAAAAACATTATAACGTATCAGGAGGAAATAAATAATCTTTCCGATTCTGTATTTATTTTTTGTCTCGGTGTTTAGATTAAAGTTAGATAAATTTTTTAAAAAATTTCTGGAATACTCCATCTCAGTTGGACAGCATTGAGAAAGGTATACCAATCTATTTGAAAAATAACTCTACTTTTTTTGTTTAGAATTTTAATCCAAGAAAATAGATAGAAATTTGTAAAAAACTTGTATACGTTATAGAAATTAGATTATTTTTACGTTGTAGAAATGTAATTTTTCTTCAGATAAAGTTAATTAATACAAACAATAGCGCAAAGCTATGAAATTCCAGTTTGGCTGAAAACCGATTTTCGAAGCCAACTTTTGTCATTGTTGTAACAGTAAAATTTTTACAACTATACAGACATATCGAAGTTGGTACCCAAAACTAGTTTTTTAACTTTTTTAATTAACATATTTTTAAGTAATTGCAATATTGGAATATAAATGGTCAAAACATGCAGTGTCATCCAAACTAAACTTGTATACAAAACTTCATCTCAATGGGTTGAAAATATCAGCTTCAAAATTGAGTTGCAAGATTCCACCCGAACAAGTTACATACATACTTTGCAAGTTAAATAAAAGCTTGTAAAAAGATGTAGTTACTAAATCTCATTTGGATTACAACTTTTGTACTTGAGGAAATGGACATTATTTTTCACATAAAGAACATACTTAAGGAACCAAATATACAGGGATAGATAGTGTGCAGTCAATAAAAAACATTTCAAAAGTAAGTTGGGTTTGCTGTCTAATTCTTTTATGAGACTAAATGATATAACAAATAGTTATACAGCGAGATATTTATACATCGAAAACGTTAAGGACCCTAAAGATCCTCAAGATGTGGTTACCAAAAACTATTTGGAAAAAAACACTTTGGTTTTAAAAAATGGTTCGTATAATGTTAACAATAAATGAATCACAGGCGTAGTAAATCTTTTATTAAACAGTGATGTAGCTAGTAAAGGTTATATGGATCATAAAATTTCCCATGCTTACAGCACAATAGCTATTGAAGACTCTGGAAAAGTTCCGTTTTCCAAATTCAGTAGTAATCTCCTAAATGATAACATGGAGTTATCTATAGACTGTTCTTGAAAATTTCGGTGACATTCGTATGTAAGTTTTGTCCTGGATTTATATATAAAATTGTAGTAGGAGATCGAACTATCTATAATTATCGGGTCGTACCCGACTATTTTAAATACAAAACAATAGTACTGTACGAAGAGGGTAAGCGAAGGTAAAGATATCTCTCAAACCGGATGTTGGTAGTGAATCTATATTAACCTATTTGGAAATAAATAATACATAAATGATTTGGTATCCTTTAGGTTGAGTTAGTGAAGATGATATGCAGAGAAAACAAATTAAAAATTTGGCTGATCCTATAGAAAATCACGATGCTGTTCATAAAAAAGTATGTAGATAAAAAAAAAAAATGTAAAAAGAGCGGATAACTTGTTATCAATAAATCACTATGGGCTTTACGTATCCACCATAAAAAACCATTTGTGCCACTATTCAGGAAGAATACCATAGATTTAGTGTCCAGAATAGTCATGTAGAATTCAGTGTATTTACTTCTGATATGTTATTTACTACTAATATGCTAATGAAAATTACTGTTTATATGAAATAGGAGCACTCGTATATAACCCTAGGATAGATATCAATCTTGTAAAAGATAAAGATAGTGATATTTTATACTTTGGAAGGTTAAAAGTTTGATATTCAATCATTATCATTGCAAATGGTAAACGTAATTATTGGCTTCAAATGACCATAGAACCTATAGAAAATGATGAAATTGTCAAAATTAAGCCTTATATTTATATCGAAAAACTTACTGAAATCGCTCTATAAAAATATATACTAAATAAAATGGCCAAATGGGAAGAAGCTTCAAAAAATCCTGAAGTGCCAGAAGATTTAATAATACATTTTCAAGACGAAGGTGACTGGGATTCAATTTCAAGATATCAAAAACTCTCTGAATACTTCATTTTGGAATTTAAGGATAAATTCAATTGGGATTGCATTTCAACTTATCAGACTCTATCTGAGGATTTTCTACTTAAAAATGAAGATGTCATAGATTGAGATATTGTATCAAAATGGCAAACATTATCGGAAAGATTTATAACCCTATACAAGAATAGGCTGAATTTGAAATTGAGATCAGGAAATCAGGTATTGAGGGACTGATTTATTATCCATAATGTGGATATTTTGGATATGAAATTAATCTTAAAATATCAAACCCGTATGTCTCTACAAACTATCGAAAAACTCTCAGATAAAGTGGATTGGGATGAAATTTTTGAACATCAGAGACTCTAACTGTTGAATGCATATTTACTCATTTGGAAAAGGTATCAGGTTGTAAAATTTGAGAAAATTTAAATTAAATGATCAAGAGTTTGAGAAGTTTTACAAGAGAATTAAATTATATGTTCTTTTGAAGAACTATAAACTTCTTTTAAAAAATTTTTATGAAAAAAAAGACGTCTCTCTATTAGAGGGGCGTCTTTTTTTCCGCAATTTAAAAACTTTTTAGCGATTTTCAGTCTAAATTCAGTCTAAAAGTTCTCTAAATTTTTGATTTTATGCGTTTTTTTACACTATTTTTAGCACGGATCAAGATCCGTGTTTTTTTTTAGGTCTGAAAAAAATAAGTGAAAATAGCTAAAAAAACTAAAAAAACAAGGAAACAAATCTTTGTCTGATTTGTGATAGTAAAGCACGTCTAAACAACAATAATACACATTCACTTTGAAAAACGATTATAGATCTGAAATTCTCTCATCTTCTGATAACTCATCAAAAAAGCATTTTCTTTTTTACCCTTTCTGAAAGCGTGACATTACACCCCATTCATTTGTAAAATATCCGGACTCTTTTAGCAAATATCTGAGTAAACTTTGACTTTTGATTAGTGCCACTCTGCTCAGACGATTATTCAACAGACTATTAGCTTTTCAGAGGTCATTTTTTTCCTACTATAGAGCTATAGAAATAGGGTCTATGATTTCATAGAACCAAGAAAGAAAAAAGTTACAAGCATTTTATAAAATTAGACTGTCTAATATAGTAATTATATTTTTATACTCGTCGCGTTTACCTTTTTTAGTTGAAATTAAATTAAATTTATAGAATACTTTCATTATTACTGAGTAGCAAACTAGCAAATGATTTTTAAAATATTATTAACATTTATTGGTTTTAGCATAGGAAATAACATAGACCTTTGTATTGAAAATAGCTATTTCTCTTTACCCCACACACTATTAACAAATCCGTTAAATACAAGTAGTGGTGAATGATTGAATATTATTGTTTCAAATACAATTAATTTATTGTCCTATGTGTTGAGGCAATATGTATGCATTGTATAAATGTATTCTCATTTTATTTTAATTTACCTGAACATGTATAATTGGAAGTTCGCGATAAATGTAAGGAATTTTAGAACTACGTTCTTAATTTCATAATACTATTTAAAAGACCGTATAACTCCTTTTTTACTCTATAAATATATTGTTTATTTCACATGGTTTTAAATGATGTTCCATTTAACATATCAACCATGTAAAATAAACTCGGATGCAATACGAACTCTATTGTACAAGGTGATTCACTACCAGACAGACAAACTTGTAGAATATGTAGGAGGTAATCACTTAGGAATGCAAGGTCTCCAATACTGTAGTGGCGAGCTATGTTGCAAAGGAGCAGAAAAAAAGAACAGAAACAGCAAAACATTAAAGAAGCAGAAAATATTTGATTGAAAGTTTATACTGAAACAAGGTGTTCGAAATTACGACCACAAATCATTCAAAAGACCGGACAGTGGTGCTGCATGGAATTCCTTACGTTCTCGAAGATTCCTGGCATGCCACATATCCTTCCGTCAATTGCAGGTATTCGAAAGGTGACACCTTCAACTGAAGGAAAGGACGTCTCGTACACCAAACTCTTTATTTGACCTGAACGAGACTCACGTCACCTTTTGTTCACACTTGGAAAATTCAATTGATATCTAATACCCCTGTTCCAGTAACTTCAATGGTACAACTCCCGATCAGCGTGCCCATTACAATTCACAGCTCCCTACACGATCAGGTAGATCCCACATTGACCAGTTTTTCGTTTCAGTGCAAGTTTCTTCTACTACCTCGAGAAATGGATGGCAAATGACGACTTCCAACAGGATCTGTTTTCCCGAAACCTTCTGTTTCAACACCACCTGCCTAGCAAGACTGCCTAGAGTGATCTTCCAGAACGTAAGGAATTCTATGTAGGGCTACTGTTAAGCCAACCAGACGACTTCTGATCATAATTTCAAACACCTCTTGTAGTACAACCTTCCAATAAAACTTTTTTCTGTCTCATTGATGTGTTGCTGTTATTTTTCTCTACTTCTTTGTACCCTTGCTTGCAACTACGGTGTTTGCGGCCCTACATTATTATGTGATTCCGAGTCGTTTTTATAGTCTCTACCCACCCTGAAGGTTTGTCGGTCTGGTAGCGTCTGGTCCCCCTGTATATTATTAGGGAAAACAATCTTATCATTACAACCCAAATAAGTCAGACTTGTTGATTGTAGGGAAAAAAGATGCAATTCTTGGTATTCTCTTCATAATATTTTATTTTTTTAGTTTAACGTTTAAAGCACAAATACGTTTGATGTACAAAAGCCAAAATGAATACTAAGAAGAAAACCAGAGACTATTGGTTGCCGAATAGCTATATGATGTGATATCCGTGGAAAATAAAAGTTAACTCATTTAAACTGCTAAAGAAGGCGAGTACTATGTAGCAGTGTGTGTGTGTGTGATCCCCATCTCCTATCCGTGAAACACAAATGGTATCGGAGAGGATAATATATTTAATACTCAAAGGAGTATTAAATTCTTTCTTTTTTTTACTAGGGGGGGTCTCACTTTTGTGTGTGACTTTCCAATTTATATCTCATGAAAAATCACTTTATATTGATTTTTGGGTGCAACTGAATTTATTCTGAAGTATATTTAAATACAGTTATAAAATTAAAATTGTTAAATGAAAACAATTTAAAATGTAATCAATAAACGTCCCACCTTCAGCGGGCTGCGGTAAAATTATCAAACGTTGACTGGTCCATAGCATAAAATTGAGTTGTTCTACGTACTTCACATATGAAGCTCATTTAGCTTATTGGAACATGATATAATTCCGACAAAACTTTCATCCAAATTCAAAAACGTTACACGTTATGGTATTGAAGTACCATATATATGGTATTGATATACCATATAATATGGTATTGATATACCATATATATTAAATATAAATGAAAATTTTGTTTTCCGTAACAAGAAAGACATACATTTTGTTTGGTAGAACTTCCATTTTCTTTTACGCATTTTGAATATTTTTTAATTGCACTATCCAGTTATTTCTTCAAATAGCATTTGTATTTTTTTGGAATCTTCGTGATTGATATAATAGACTTGACCTTTTCCATGCTTTGCCTAAATACACTGGTGTCCAAAAGTTAAGCTTAAATAGTAAAATTCGAAAAACATGGAGTAAATATTCGCAAAATTATTCCAAATATCTTGCAGATATTAATTGGGTGAAGAAGAAACATTGGGTTTATGCAACACTTTTCAGTCGACTACGTCCTGCACGAAACACCGGCGCATGTCGGAACGCGGAGAAACCGATTCACGCAGCATAGGCAGTTCAGACAAGTTTCGTGCAACTGCTGTGCGAAGGAACGTTGTTAACCATCAAACAAGGTGAATGATGGCACAAAGACGCCAATTGGATATGTTTACGAAAGAAAGAATCGTTGGAATGCTGGAATCCTCACGATCACAAACCGAAGTGTCTCTAATTCTGAATGTGGACGAGTCTGTGATCTCAAGACTGTGGCAGAGGTTTCAAAGAACGGGAGATGTTACCCGACAACCAGTATCAGGTCCACCAAGAGTCACAACCCCTCGCCAAGACCGATATCTGGTAACAAGTGCGCGACGGCAGAGGGGCAGTACTGCCAGAGCACTGGGTTAGGCGTTCACAGTCGCCACGGGAATAAAAATTTCGAGACAAACTGTTTACAGGAGACTCAATCTGGCCTGTATGCCAGAAGATCAGCAGTTTGCATTCCCTTCACGTCTGCGCATAAACGCGCTCGTTTGAACTGGAGTTTCAAATATCAACATTGGAGTGTGGAAGAGTGGGCGAATGTGATGTTCAGTGACGAGTCCCGGTTTAGTCTGAGTAGTGATTTTCGGCGGGTAAGGATATGGAGAGAACGTGGGACACGTTTTGAACCAAGAAACATAACGGAAAGACATCATTTTCCATCAAAAGGAGTAATGCTATGAGCAGGCATCATGATGGACGGCCGCACAGACCTCCATTTCTTTGACACGGGATCTGTGACTGCTCAAACATACAAAGACGAAGTTCTTGGGCCTTATATTCGCTTGTTTCGAGGTGCTGTCGGTCCTGACTTCATATTCATGGATGATAATGCGCCATGTCACCGAGCGGTGCTGATTAATGACTTCCTTGAAACGGAAAACATCCAGCGCATGTCGTGGCCTGCGAACTCCTCTGATTTAAAACCTATCGATCATGTATGGGATATGCTCGCGAGACAAATTGCAGCCCTTTCGCACCCACCAAGCTCCATTCCAGAACTGAAGAGAACTCTCCGTGAAGCTTGGAACTGTTTGAGCCCACAACTCATTCATCATCTCACAGCAAGTATGGTAAATCGCTGTGCAGCGTGCCTGACTGTCAGAGAGGTTAGCACAAGCCTTATTAAACTGCAACATCCGTATTTTATTTGATGTTTTCTTTTATTTTTTCTTTAAAGTATGCATCCTTTCTATGCTGAGTTTTCTTTCAAAATGCTACTTTGGATAATAAAATTAATTAATATCATTCTTTTGAGTTGCGTCCTTATTTTATAACCATTTTACACTGGCATATCACGTTTCCGGCCATTCTTATTTACAGTTCCTTCTTTATTCACATAATTATCAATTATACTTAACTTTTAGACACCAGTGTAGCTTTGAGTATTCTATAGAATGCCTAGATAAAGTATGTAATATAACTCTCCTATTTCATATTGTGTCCAAAATCGTCAGACATTCTATAGAATGCCGGCATATCATACTTTGCCTGTAACATTTACACCGCTTAAATTCTACGTTTAAAAGCAACGGAATGAAGTGTACACATACAAACGTCATTCCAAAACAGCTGTAAGCGGTTCAAAACCGGTTTAAAAGCTGCTAGAATCCGTTCAAAGAATTTTCCAGCACCATGTTTCATACTTTAAGGATCAAGTAATTGCTATTCTATTGAACACCTAGTGAAATCTTAGAATTCAATAGTTTTACATACTTTTACTGACTTGTCGAGTTATTTCATGAAATACCTGGTTAGTTTATGAAGTAACGGACTTCACACTTTAAGAGTAATATAAATATTAAATTACTTTTTTGTATTAAACATCTGTTTTCTTACAGAAAAATATTAAGTGTGTTCTAAAATTTCTTCTTTTCGTTTTTTCCAAAATAAAGAACATTTTCTCTTTTCATGCACCACATTGATGTTAATCATGTTATAATTTTCAGAGATCTTCGGAATTGCGGACTGAAAAGTTTGCCTCCTGGTGTGTTTGACGATTTACCAAGACTGGCTTATTTGTAAGTATCTTTTTTAATATTTCATTTTACTATTAAATTTTCAAATATATAAATAAATTTGTCACTTTTTTCTGGTTTTAAAATGAAATTATTATTCTCTCAAAGAATTATAATGAATAAATATTTTCTCAAGATATCTTTTTAAAAAAAACGAATAGTTTGTAGTCACTCTCTCTGTAGTATTTTTCTTTTAAAGTTGCATATGATTTCGTGAAAAAACTTTGGTCTCTCTAAAAATACCCAGCATATCATATTTACTGTAGAGTTTTTCTAAATGCTTTTTAAAAAGTGCAAGATAAATTTATTATGATTCTTATGACGCTGAATACTTTCCAGTAAAAAATTCTTTGTGTTTCTGTAAATAAAAAAATGGCTTCGTAACATACAAAGTAGACATTTTTAGACGTAGGTGGTTGAGAACTTACAAGGGAAGAAAAAGAGGGCTTGAAAATAAATATGATAGCTAGGAGAAAAATGTCACAAGATAAAGAACTCGTTTTTCTTTTTTTAACAAATATTTTGTCTTCAATCACATTTATGCTGCTATTTTATAAAAAAATCAAAGAAAAAAGTAAAAATTAAACATAGGTAAAATATTTAGAACATAGAATAGCTCTTATATATGTTTCAAAAAATATTCTCAATATTACGGATTTTTACGTATTTAAAAGGGTTTTATTGTAGCTGAGGTAGCTAAGTGGTCATATTTGAGCACTGATGGCCGGCCTTGTTTCTATCGAATCACTGGTTCAAGTTCTGGTGCCACTAAAGATCTGCAGAATAGAAGGCAACATTAAACATATCGAAGCTTAAAGCTCTAACGTAGGAATCGGTTGGACGTTTAAACAATAGAGTGCCACAGCTCAGGTGTCATCCTACAATATGGAGCGTGATTCAAAATTGCAAAATTCGTCACCAATAATTATCGATTAGCTTCAAAGTGTGACGTATTTCAAGTTACTATTGTATCATCTTGTAAATAAATGAGTTTCTTTGCGGAAAATTTAAAAGAATTATTGGGCTCATCCCAAATTCATTATTTTACATTAATAAGGCAAAAGTTGTTATTTTTCATAATTTTTTTACTGTCCTGTCTCATAATAATACGAAAATGAAAAATTGTATGTTTAGTCTGCAGAAATATATGTTCAGCTTTTAAAAGTTGTTTTATTCATAATCCTATTGTCAATAGCAAGTTAAACTAACTCATGTCTAAACTATGAATGAGAAAATTTGAGCATGATTCATTAATCCTTCCTTTTTAAGTTATATGAGACTTTGGTTCACAAAGTTATAATGAATTTATTTTGTGAAATTCTTCCTGTCGACATGTGAAATTCAAGTAATATTTTCTGTAAAAAAAAATCTCTACTTCATTTTTTTAAAATTTTACTAAAGTACTTTTATTTGTCTCCCATTTTTACCACGATTCATAGAATTTTTTTTTATTAGACATCTAGCACAAAAAATAATCAAGTATTTTGATTAAGATTCATATGGTTAAGATACACATAAATGTTGAAATTTTTAAAAAAAAATTTTGCACTAAATTCATTTAAATGACCTGAGGGGGAAAAAAGTACTCCACTAATAAAAAATGACGTAAAATGTTGTCATCGTTATAAATGTGTCCGAATAAGCGCGAGAAAACGAACGGCCGACCGAGAAATTTATCGTTGACAATGCTGCTCCAGCCGGTGCTCGCAAGATTACCATCATACCATCCACCCGAGATGAGTACAACCAATGCCAAGGTGAAATAGAAACCATCTACAACTGGCTAATTGCTGTTCTCTAAATGTCAGCTTTTTAGCGTCTCACCAAACCAGGCGGCTCTAGACGAAATAGTTGCTAGGGTCACTTCAAAACAAAAGAAAGAAACTGCTCCTGCCGAAAATAATACCTTCAACAATGCAAGCAATGTTTCGAAATCACTGGTAAAGAAGGAAACACGCAAAAGGGCCACTGTTGTAGATGATGGATTCAGATTACCAGCGAAGAAACAGACCGCTAAGCTTAACGGTAAGCTTCTTTTTCTCTCTTCCCCTGCCGTCATCTTGACGGTACAGACAAATAACTCTGCCCCCCCATTAGCCCCTCTCACTAACCTTTCTCACACTTCTGAGAAGGAGGAGGATATCGAAGTTGATACCGAACAAACAGCTGTCACTCCTAGAACTAAAATCCCGACCTTCTTTATCCAGCTAAAGCCGGATTGGACCGACCTTATGGTCTTCGCTCGTAGCCTTGCACCCACGCTTCAAAGTAAATTATCGGTGCGTTTCCTGAGAATTACTGTTCGAAACGAGGACGAATACAGAAAGCTTGCCACATATTTCAGGCACGAACAAATTGAAGTTAACGCTTTCATGTTAAAATCGGAAAGACCACTCAAACGTGTTTTGAGAGGAGACTTCCCCCTTCCACCGAACTTGAAGCTGCTAAAAAAGAAATCGAGTCGGAGGGTTTCAAAGTTCATAAAACTTCGCCTTTAACTAAATTCCAAAGCAAAGTCGCAATTCCACTAATTTACATTCAATTAATTAACGATCTTAATGACTACTCAATCTACAATTACGTAGATATGTTCGGCACTTGTATAGCTTTCGAAACGTATGATGGATCTCGTAATAGACGGTTCAACCAATGTTGGAGTTGTTAAGGATTCTTCCACAGTTCGCGAGCGCGGAAGTCTTTCACCTCCCAATAAAGTGGCTGAAATGTGCAGGGCCCCATCAAGCAAAAGACTGTACTTTGCAGTTTAAGGATCCCCTCACAAATGCGCAAATTGCGGTGGAGAACACGCAGCTAATTGGAGGCAATCTCCACGTTTTCCAAAACGCAAAAAGGCTCCAAACCACCAAAACAAAGGTAGAAATATTAAAAATAATAATCCGAGGCCCTCCAACAAAGATATCAATCAAAGGAATAAAAATACGGCACCGAAAGTCACGTCCTCGTCACAAAATGTGAAAAACAATAATCAACTTCGGTCTCTTCAAAGTTACCGCACAACAGACCCTAAATTGCCTTACTCCAAAGTTGTCTCAGGACAAATTCCAACAAACCAATCAAGGAAAAATATAGGTAATAAAAATGATCAAAATTTTTCGGTTCTTTTCAGCTCTGTTTTGGAAATTTCCCATGATGCAAGAGTAGACCAAAATTTACTAGCAAAATCATTTCGATAGGCTCTCCCTGCCCCAAAAAATCTAAATGATGCTACTCAGAAAGCCTGCGTAATTTTTGAAATGTACGTAGCAATAGCACAAAGGCGCAATTACGCCCCAATGCTCACAGCCTAACATTCAATTCCAACGTGTAATGTTTTTCGATTTGTTTCGGGAATCGAACGGACTTCGACAGAAAATTTTTGAAGTCTGTGACTTTGTAGCAGAACAGAACCCTGATCTGCTGTAGTTCAAGAAACGAAACTTCAATCGGGTTCTAGATCCCTTTATTGCGAATTATCGTCCTCGTTCAGACGACAGAATTGATTTTCCGAGTAATCGAGCGGATATAGGTACCACTATTTACTGCAAAAATAATTACGATCATAGCAGAGTCACATAACCGTCTCCGCAGTATATAGATGCAACTGCTAACGAAATTAAATTTAGTAATTTCCCCCTTATCCGAATTGTTTCAGCGTACGCTCAAAACACTCCGGAAATTTTTAGAAATATCCCTGATAAAGAAATTCTCAAAATTCTTAATTCTGGCCAAATATTATCATTGCTGGAGACTAAATGCCGCTCATCGGTGTGGAGTAATGTTAGATCAAATACATTTGGCTACGCTCTCCGCAAAATTGTTTATAGTAAACCGAATGTGAGGATTGTAGCACCACACACTCCTACACCTATCAAATCTAGCTCTAGACCGGGAATAAGTGATTTTATTATTGATCTGGCTGTTCTTAAAAATATCCCCTTTAATCATTATATTTATTAGAGTTATAGATGATCTTGAATCAAATAATCTACCGATCATTCTTACTCTATATACTGGCTCGGCTCTAATCAAAATTACGGATCAACTCTCCACCAATTGGGAGAACTTCAAATTTCTTTTATCCCGCGGTCACTCGCGCTTGTTCTTGCTACCGTCGTTACTCGCGGTGTGTAGAGAACACCCCAAACTTTTAACGCGTATATAAAAGGATGGACAAAAAATTAAGTCAATTATGATACATATTTAGAAAGTACAAGATGTTTTCGTATTATACATGTAAAATTAATAAGTTTATTGCTCACACATAAGACTAATATTAATTTAAACTAAACCTACAAAATTTTTATTTTAAAACATATAAGTTTGTATTTTTTTTCATAAAACACTAGTAAAACGTTTTTACTAGTAATAAACTTACTTTGTAATTAATGTTAAGGATAGTAGAAAGTAGAAAACAAAAGTTTAAATCTTTTTACAAACATTCAGAGCAGACTGTATTCATATGCTTTAAGCACATATTTGTTTTACATTGAAGGCAAACACAATTGGTTTTTACATTTTTACCCTTAGATAAACAGTACAGAGCCATTTTTTTGGTGATTTAATGCTCTTTTTACTATCTTCTGTGTCAGTAAAGCTGCTTTTAATTTTTTTTTTTCAATTATTTGTTTCAGTAAATTTATTTGTTGTTTCTTGCTCAAAGTTTCTTCTAATTCATTTGCCGTATCCATGACATGAACAGATTGTTTAATATGGTCCTCTTCTGAAATTACAGTATTCGAAATAATTTAGTTTATCCTCAGAATCTGTCAATATTTTATATAATAGATGACCGAGTCACTGTTGCTCCCTTTTCCATGGAATTTTTGCCATAATTTTGAAAAGTGTTTAAAAAAATTTTAACAAAAAATAATATTTTACAATTATTTTTAAGTTTTATATTATTTTTATACTACAATTATTTAAATTTTAAATAAAATATACATGCATATTAATATATTTGAAAAGAAAATATTAACGGATAGTGTGATACACTTACCCTATTTTAGATGCTTTGAGTATGAAAATATAACTCAATTGCTCGCGGGGAGCTATCAGCACGCCAGATAAACTTTTGAAGGTCATTATGTTTCAATTGTCCGAGCGAGAGTGATTGCATTATGCCTGAAGGTTCAATGACCCAAAATGAGCAGCTACTGAAAAAGTCGTCGTTCTGTGTATTCTTTTTGGAATTTTAGGAAGATTTTTTTGTTGCTGGGGTGTACACAGCACCTCGAGGGAGTGATCTCGGGTTAAATAACAAATCACTCTCTACACATACACACACACACACACACACACATCCCTCCTTCATCTAGCAATGACGACCGCGAAATTTCCATTGGATGGCTAGGAGAAAATATCTCTGAATCTTTTGTGGCAGCTTCAAAACCAAAATTTAAGCAACCCTATTAAAATTCCACTCTTAAATCAAAGCTAAAATTCGCCACAGAAATCGTATTCGGAAATTTTGGCAACGTACAAGAGATCCTACCTTGAAATCTGAGTTCTGAACACTCACGCCGGTATTCACCGCTAACCTGACCCAGCGATGAAACCTGGGGTTAAGTAAACGGCAGTCAAGTTAAAACTAACCCCAGGTTAGAACTTCTATTCACCACTGTTTTTCGACCTCAGGTTACTTGACTGCTGGTTTCCTAATCTGGGGTTACTGGTCGATTTTCAGTGGTCGAAGTAAACCCCGTGACTTCGGCTGATTTCTCCTTGATCTGAACTAAACTTCTATCGGAACAGTTGCATATTCTTCTTTTTCAATGTTTATTCTTCAAAATGAATACTTTCAAAGTTTATTTTAAGCAATTTAGAGAGGGAACACTTGCATGTTAAAGAAACATGCGGTTAGTTGTTTAATAAAAACGAAGCATTGCACGACAATTTAATGACATTGACGGAGTGATGAATCCACGAACGATAAAACAATTCCGTCAATGTCACAGCGTTTTTCGTCAAGAAAGGAGAAAAACAAGGTGTGGTGAAATATCGTAAGAAATGGAATTTTAACAGACATTGAGACCGTCCATTTCTTCACATGCATTATTCCTTTTTTTCTTAATATCCTCTCTCTTCTAGATAATGTAGAATACTTTGAATAACGTAGCTGCGAAATTGGGCACATTTTAAAAAAATTCATCAGAAAAAAGAGTTGAAAGAAAAATCCGAACTTAAACAGCTTCAAATCTGTAAACACTCGAAAAATCACATACTGCGCATGCGTGGTTAAAACTAACCCGTGTGACCTTGGTTAGAATTTTCTAACTTGACCTGGAGTTGAGTTATTAACTTGCGTGGTTGAATCGCACTTTTGGCGAAACCCAGGTTTCCTTCCTCTAACCGGTGGTCAGGTTAGTGGTGAACACGGGCGTCAGTCGTGAGGTCACGAAAGACATTCGACACTTTTCTCACTCTCGTTGAGAATAGCGGCACTTACGCTGGAGACAGGCACTCTTTGGAGGAAAATCTCCCTATTCAAACAACCGCCTCAAAACATCCCCCCTAAAGGGTACATTTGGCTGGGTAGCAAATCTCCCTCTGGAGAAGGCGGAAGTGATTGCCGATACCCTTTGAAAGCAGTTTAAATCCGACACTGAAGCTGAAAACGAATGTTTTATAGCTCATACACAAAGAAAAATTAAAAAAATTATTGACGCTCCTACCTTTCAGGACCTGGAAAAAACTACTACAAGAAAAGTGCAGGAATATATTAAAAAGCTTAAGATCAATAAATCTCCTGGTTTGTATTTAATTACAAATCGCATTCTTAAAAATCTCCCCTTAAAATTCATTCTGTTCAATTTATTAACGGATAACTGTCATTTCCCTAAAAATTGGAAGGCTGCCGTGGTAGTTCCCTTACTTAAACCCGATTCTGATGATACTAGACCTCAAAAATATCGTCCAATCTCGCAGTAGCTTGAGGAAAGCGTATGAATTTGTTCTTTTGAATCGCCTTAATCAACACTGCATAGCCAGG